>JAQGCB010001012.1:0-16737 GCA_034698835.1 Protaphorura tricampata | reverse complement strand
AATGCAATAAATATGGTCGAAAACCGTCTAGAAAAAAATACCGGATTGAAATATTTATTAATTTTTTTATAATTTTTAGAATTTATAGACAGATAGAGCAGAAATGACCAATAGAATGAGTAAAATAAGATTAAATAAAGTTTTTCAACATAAAACCTTGTCGAAATCAAAGATTTTTTTAAAATAAACCCTATGAAATTTTTTGAGATAAATTGGATCAATTACGGTCGCAGGCTGAACCTTCAATTAACCATAGGAAATTTCTTCTGCTGCCAAAATTCAGCAGTTTTACTGGACACGACAATTTTAACCGTACTAATTAACCTTAGTTTCCTACGTCGATTAACAAAATATTCAATGAGAAGAATGAAGGCTGAAATCGTGAAGCCGAGGAGTAACATATAAAATGAACCCTGCATGTCACTAATTCTAACTGTTCGATTTGCAGCTGTACTAATGGTTGAAGAACACTCATCCTTTTGTGGCCAATATTTGGACTTCCAATTCCTCACCATTCCACTCTCCAGCATCACTTTGATTCTATTGAAAAAATTTCAATTTTTAAAAAATCAACCAGAATTCGAATTTAAACTATATTTTGAAAAATAATTTTAATAAATTTCTTACTCCTTGTTGAATAAATTCAAATATGTACTGGAACTTGGGACAACGAGAGCGATTTGTTCGTCAAAGAATTCTTCCTTTCCTGAAATACAATGTTTTTTATTTAACAAAATATCCTGCCTGTTCGTATGTAATATGTAATATATGTACAGGGTGGCTCATAAACTTAACGATGTACATTATTCTTTTTTAATTTTGGGATAATTTTTATACATATAATTCAAAATTTACCGAGTGTAAAATCACACTTTCCGGTTCTTTTTAATTCTTCACTCATGGCAATGTGTAATGTGCTCTTCCAGTCAATGTACGCGTGATTGTCAAAACGAATTTGATCCAAGACTGTGTCATTCAAACTCTCATGCCTCAGCCCTTTTTCATATATTTCGATGATGTTTTCTTTCAGAGATGACTGTCAATATTTATGCATAAAATTAGTTGACATATCCCACTTATACATATGCGACGATTACCTTTAAATAATTCTCGACAATGCTGTCAGACACAAATCCCCAAGAATTGACCCCTCGTTTACTCAAAATGTCGTCCAAAGAATTGACAGGACTCTCTACTTTTGGGAATGTAAGGAATGCGACCAAATTCCCAGAATAAGTTGTGATGATAATCAGTACTAAAATCCACCAGAAACTCACGACGAGACGACCGCTGGGTGCATCTGGTAAATGAGTTCCACCTACAAGGTCAAGGGTCATTTCAATATTACGCCTGTGTACGCTTAATGAAATCTGATTTTAAAGAAAAACCCCACCTTGCTGCAAAATAGCTCCAAATAAATACCAGTAGCAATTTTTGAGTTGAAATAACCCATGTTTGTCATCCATGTGGTAATACGGATAATAGGAACTGTGCCGATGGATCATGAACAAAATCGGCGCGATGATTACAATTGATACTCCGAGCCCAATCCATACCTACATTTTTGCAGTATAGATTGAAATAACACTTTTAACATACGTATTACCATTATCGGTTAATTCTTTTTGAATATGCATAGTAAAAATCGACCTAATTTTACATTGAGCTTCAACAACTTACGTCAATTGTAAATGGGGCCGCAAATAACATGACACGAGAGAGTTCAGAAGCTCGATTTACCATGAACGAATAAGCTTCACGTTCAATAACGTTCGTGAAGTTGACAACTCTGGAACGTTCAACGCTAACGCTGAATGCTGCGGCTGCTAGAACCACCTAACGGAACAAAGGATAAACTAGAACCACCATTGTACTGTAACGGCCGGATTCGGATCGGATCGGATCACAAAATAATCCTTAGACACGAAATCCTACGAATTATCTAAAAATGTATATAAATTTAATTTAATACCTTATTCTCGATAACCATACCCGTCATCCCATCATATTTCCCATCTGGCTGCATAAATCCCCAAGTCCCATAAGGTGGAACGAGGACTTGGTACGTAAAGTTCAAAGTATTCGCCATGTGATTCACAACTTCAAAAATGAGACCACTGTAAGTTGTTTTAGAAGCGTCCTTTGGGTCAGTTCCAAAAATTTGCCAAGGAGGGTACTAAAATTTAGCCAAATTAAGAGTCAATTCTTTTGCATATAGACAAACTAATAAAAAAAATGTAGAAAAAATCGTAGGTACATGAATAGACGTAATATCAATCATCCGTCCACGAAATCCTCCAGTCACATGAGGAAATAAATCATCAAATTGTTGTAGACCCGTGACCGGATTCCAATCCGCCACTGGCAAAACACGCTTCCCAAATTTCCCATTTTCAGCCGCTTCCAACCTCCACAGATTTTTGCTCTTTTCACAGACTTTAAGGACTTGTGTGACCAGGTTGTCCTGTTTGAACATGAAAAAATATTGAGAAAAATTTGGCGTCTAATTTTGTGATCAAATTAATTTTGTACACACATAAACCATTTTAACGATGTCCATCGTCCGATCCCTCCGACTTGGTTTAATTAATTCCCATTCCTCATCTGACACTTGGAGAAACATATTGAATTCAGTCTCTGTCACATTTTCAATACTTTGAAGAAAAAGTGTCATAACATTCTCGACTTGACAGAATAGCGTTCCCTTTGTTATCATTATTATCACAGAAAGAAAAAATTAGCATAATACTGCAAATCCATATATTCTAACATAAATGTCAAATATGCCAATTTTACAATTTTGTCTGTTGCAAGACTGGAATGATTTGAAATGAGGGCAACATTGACCCCATCGTTAATTCCTCTTCGGATAACATCCGTCCACCCACGTACGCTACTCGCACCGTCCGACGTTATAAACAGGTATTGCATGCCAAAGGTCAATAATCCGATTTTCTTGGCCTATTTGACCAAAAAGTTAACAAAATTTCACAATATACATAAAATGGTGCCAGAATTAATGCAATTATCCAATGGATCATAAAATTGTGCAATAAAAGGCATGCGATTATGCCAAAACCCATAAAATTGTGCAACGAATCATAATATTATGCAAGTGTGCATGAAATTATGCAAAAAATTATAAATTGCTTCTGTACAATTATACAAGTACAGTACAATCAATATTCTGCCAGATATTAGCAATAAATCAACTCAGCAACAGCTTACCGCATCCAGAACTGCGCCCACATTTTTTCCAAGCGTTAAAGTGATAAAATTTGAGTCACGCCCTTTGTATCTGAACAAAACATCTTCAACCTGTCGATCCCTAATAAAAAAAAATATACTTGCTCGTAAATACTGTGAATTCGAAATAATTTTTCGTATAAAAAATTTGACCCACTCACAATGATTTAACTCGACTCATACTATCAACATTAAAAATGGAGTATGGTATATCTTTGAATTCAGGGATTGAAGCCATTCCTTTCAGCACTGCGTCCAACACGCCATCTCCTGTTTGTTTGTCACAAATTATATTTGCATTCTTCCATTTTGGAAGTAATTTCCCACTGCGCATGTCAATCAGTAATTGGTAAAGTCCGTCCGTGCTAGAAAACCATGTCAACGGTAATGTGACTGCCGTTGAGGACGGTAGTCTTCGGCAGCCAGGTTCTGAGTTTTAAAAAAATAGGCCAAAATTATTTAGCAACAGAGCGAGAGAGGTACCCCTAGTAGTAGTAGGAACATTAATATAGCATAATTTTCTTACGTGTTAATGCAATGTGAGCAATCGAACCAAAATGCTCGGTCACTTTTTCGTTCAACTCATGTGTGTACTCACAAGGAGCAAAACTGAATAGGAAGACAATGTCAGGAAGTGAAGAGAAATCATCCGACACTTCAAAATCTATAACTGAAATATTGCTGACTCTTGAATTATTGTATGTAGAATTTGACATTGACCCAACGAACACCATATTATTCACAATGGAATGAACCATTTCTTTTATAGTATTTTCTATATAGTGTGCATTCTCAATCACTGTGATTCCGGGTGAAATTACAACACCTGCAAATTTTAAAATAAAAAATAACAAAAATGGAGAATTTTACATTTGTATTTGTTTGTGTATTGCGAGCCGATCGGCGATTTGACATCCGGCCCGGTCGTCCCACTCAGGTGGTCGCCTGATCAAGGTTTTTATTTGGAGTATTTATATCAAATTTACTTACCCATAACTACATTCTTGTACTGAAAATCTTGGCCAAGAACCCTAGCACAGATTCCTAAACACAAAATCGTGAAGGAACAATATGTGGACAATTTGGACTTCATTTTTAGAAAAATGTCGGAATTATAAGAATTTTTTAACTTTTCACTAATTTTTTCTAAAATTTCTAAACTTTTTCAAAAACTAAATCTTGTATAATTATTTTCAAAAAAAACCTAGTATATATTTATTTCTGAATCTCAATCTTGGATGCTCAGAAACCCTAAACTGTGTAATTTTCAGCCGAAGGTTAGCTAAGACCCGAATCCGTCTACAAATCCCGAAGTCAAGGAATGGCGAGTCAGGTAAACGAGTTGAAGGAATTCACTTTGGTTTTATTGTGGGAGTTTGATGAAAAATTAACGAGGTTGGACTGCAATAGAAACATGTATTCCAAACTTGCAATAGTTTCCAGTTTCGACTTGGACATTTGTCTGAAATCAAAGACACGCAATGTCACGTCATGTCGCGTCGCATTGTCATTTGTTTCTACACGCGATTGGAATTGAATTCGAAATGATAAAAATGCTTCACGCTGCTGGGTAAATCAGAAAGACAATAGAACAAAAAATTCAATATCGAACTTTTTAATCGATTAAAAATCAAAATCAAGTCGTCCTTTCCGGAGTAGTACAAAATTATAGAAAATGTCTGTACATTTTTACATGCAATATTTCGTACGTAAAACCCTTGGTTACCATCCGTCTGATAAAAATTTTCCTTTGTGTTTGATATTTTGTTCAACAACTACGGAGTTCGACGCATGAATATTTAATTTCCGTCCGCACGGTACTATTTGTGCTCAAAATTTATTTCCTGACTGACTCAACTCTTTTACTCCAAAAAGTCTTTCGTAAAAAAGTGAAACTTAGGAGAAAGTTGTACAAAAGTTTCGACAACTCGATAAAGCTCGAAGTTTTCATTTGACGACTTCTCCACTATTCCGTTAGTGAGATGTCAATCTGAAAGTCTAGAATTAGAAAACTCGATACTTTTTAGAGTTTCTTCGATACTGGCTAGAAAATGACGCCACCTGGACGTGTTTTCTACATTTGGCTTTGGCTCGTTTCAGGTAAATCAACCCACAATGCTAATTTTATTGAATTTTGTATTGAATTTACCTATTAATTAATTTACAGCAGTCGGAACTATCGGACTGTCACTCGGTGCTTCAATCAGTCTCGATGAACATGGGCAGAAATCTGGGACAAAGCAGGAGCAGCGTGTTTCTGATTTTAGATCATGCTTAAAATATTCAGGACCAGTCGAAATTCGATCCTCAGACAAAATCGGAAATGCTGTCTCAGAAACTATTGACTTTTTTCAACCATTTCGATTCAGAGCCAATAACTATGGAGCAGCTGAGTATGAATTGGAATCCACTTACTTGGGACAACCAATATGTAAGTCAAATTAAAAAATAATAGACCTTACCATATTTGGTCAGCAGTTTTTGGGCACTTATGCCATATGTGAAAATGGTAATTAAATCTTGGCTACTTCTCAGTTAATATTAAAATGGACACGGGGCCGAGACCAGACACAGTCAAAGGTGGAGATTTGGACGGATTTTATGGATTTTATCGGAGTTTTCTTGTACCACGTAAAAAACAAAATCCGAGTCAAGTGAAACTGATTAATGGTACAAGGTTGGTAACTTAAATTCAAACAAAAATATTAATTAGTACATAGGTTTTCAAAATTCTGAATGTGTTTTTCTATCCTTAATTTTCAGGATCGTATTTGAGATTTGGAATGTTTATATGCGGAAAAATAGCTCGGATGAATCCAAGGCTAAGGTCCCACATGAGCTCATCTCTATGAATGTACTTTTTGAGGTTAGACAAATGCGAGTCATTTTTAAAACGCTGTTTAAAACATTTCGCCAAAACTAGCGATAACTAAGAAATTTTATTTTCAAAACAGTTCGGAGACAAAAAGAACGTTCGTTTCAACCCAATTATAAATACCTTGCGTGAGATGTCAATGAATCACTCAAAATCAACAAAGTTACACAGGGACTATGACCCTTACGCCCTTCGCCCACTTCAAGGGTCCTTTGCAGTCTACGAGACATCTGTATTTCCATTCCCACACCCGATTCCAATTCAAAATCAGCCCAAAGGCCCATGTCAACCATTGGTCAAAGTTTATCTCTATGAAAAACTTTTAACAATGTCCGAAGGTCAATATTTGGATTGGTTGGAATTCGCACCATCTATGACCGAGACCGGAATGAAAAGGAACCTGACAATAATGGCAAATCATTTCAAGCCCGAAATTTACTACACGCCAAAATCTGAACATTTGATTTTTCGTCGAGCTGTGGCTGAATCTTCAGCTAAAGCTGTTGTGAGTGAAGCAGATGAACCTGGACAAGGGGATGACAGTGAATATTATGATGAAGAGGTTGAAGAACCTGATGAAGATGAGAAAAAAGATACTGGAGAGCCAAAATACAATGTGTCTGGACCGATTGAACCTGAAGATGATGCATTATTCCCACCAGATTGTGCTTATCTCTATAGACTACAAACTATTATGAATAATAGGATAGCAGCTGCTAGTGCAAAACGTGCTGGGAATGGAGGGACACGCCAAAAGCTTGGACTTGGAGGAATCCTTGTATTCCTCTTCTTAATGGTCCTCCCAATTGTTAAAATTATAAACTAAATAAGTGAAAAAAAAAATACTCGTCAACTCGTACAAAGATTCAAAGTCGAATTGCCAATGTTTATGTTAAAAAAATTGAGTGAGCAATGCACTTTTATAAAATTGGACAATAATTATAATTATAATTTATATTAGTCCGAATGTATGCGTTAATATTCCCACGCAATTCATCAATGTCAACTCAAGTGTATGAGAAATTGTAAAAATCCTATTGGAATTGAATAAAAATTGAGACTACTGACTACGCTCTTGTGTGAAATTTAATTTTAACATCTGTAGATTAGAAGTTTGGCAATGGAAGGTTGGAAATCTCCAATTTGCATTGGAAAATTTATATACAGAGTGGTCAATGAATGATGACGCGTCGAATGCATTCTTAATTCTTTGTTATCCAATAGAAAGATTCCGGAACGACCATGGCTCTTGAACATATGATGTCAGTTTTGAAAAGTATGCCTTTTGGAAATTCCTTAGATAAAAAACTTAAAAAGTGTTTACTCATGCAAACAACTCAAGTGTCTTCGACAGGTGCGATTTAGATTTGATAATAAAATTAAGTACTACAGGATTACAGGTACAAATACATAGATAACACATAATGCAGTACGTTTGAATCCTCAAAATCCTGGGCAAATCCATTCAGTCAGAAACTTGCGATTAATCATTAAACAAATAGAATTTTGAAACATAAAATTAATTTGCATTTAAACTTCCTACATTTCTGTGGCACATATTATTTTTACACGTTAGTTTGTGTTTAGAGGGTAAAGGTCATGTTGACAGAATTTAAGCTCGTCTGTGCTCTACTTCTTCTGCTAACGTTAGGGCAGGCTAATGGAGCCAGCGTACGAATTATCGGCGGAGAAAGAGCCGTGAAAGGTAAAATAATTTGCAGAAACAAAAACTGTTTGTTTCATAATCGGTCATCGGTCTAAATTGAAAATGAAAATTACATATTTTTTTAAATTGCTTTAAAGACTTTTTTCTCCACTGGTTTTTCCTACTACTACATAATTAGTATGTAAATCCTTAGGCCAAATGGGAAAGCAACTCGCAAAAAAGACACACGAAATGCACAAGATGTTTGATTCAGCCTCGGTTATGTCAATTAATGACTGTATTTTATTATCAGGTGAATTCCCATGGATGGTTTCAATTCAATTCAATGCAGTTTTTGGTTTACAACGTATTTGCGGTGGAGCAATCGTTAATGCAACTCATATCGTTACCGCAGCTCACTGTGTCCAATTTGAATTGAAGGATTTGCTGGTAAGTCCCAACAATTATATATATAGTTGGTCCGAAATAATGTGAAATTAGGCGATTTTTTAAAATAAAGACTTGTGTATTCTTGATCAGTTTGTTGCTGGGGCTGATAATATTACGTTCCAAGAGTCGACACAACAATTCCGTGTCGCACAATCCATTTATGTACATCCAGAATACCACGCCGGTAAGTTAGCCATTCATAATATTTTTAAACAAGTGACTGAATTTTAATATTGCGTGTCCGAGAGGGAGACACGATGGAAAATTCCAAAAAATGATTTTTAACAAATTCTCAATACATTTTTTTTGTTCTCTTGCACTCCAGGAGAACCAATCAGACACGATTTGGCTGTCGTACAAGTCAGTTCACCATTTGTATTCAATAATTGGGTGAGACCTATTCCGTTACCTTCAGAGAGACACCCAGCGACTGGAAATTGTTGGATTGCTGGTTGGGGTCAAACTCTTACATCTATAGAATCCGATGTTTTACTCAAGGCTAGACTCCCAATTGTGAATTCCACCGATTGTCTAAGAGTTTATCCCCAGTTACTTGACCCGACTAGTCAAATTTGTGCGGGATGGCCACAAGGTGGAGTTGACTTTTGCACGGTAAAGATCACCTTGAATACGTTTTCCTTGACTCAGAAAATGTATACACTTTATTATTTTTAATGTACTGCGTTAATTATTAAGGGAGACACTGGAGGACCACTAATGTGTGAAGACCTTGGCTACATGTACTTGGCCGGGATTGGGTCATGGGGTCACTCATGCGCTGCTCCTAATTACCCAGGTGTTTACACAGAACTATCATTCTACACTCAAGGCATCGCTGAAACACAACGGAAAATAGTATACTAACTAATCAGCCAAAAGTCACAAAGACAACCGCAATTAATGGATGGCTAATTATTTCTGGTAAATAATAGTTGAATTATGTACATAAGGAGTAGTAAATACTTTGACATTGTGCTCATACAGTTAGTAAAATGCATTATAAAACTACACGACTTTCATGTAATATATTTTATTAGGCACAAGCCAGTTTCTACCATATGGAAGGTATGAACTCTGAATTATTTGTGGGATTTATTACATAATTATGTTTGTACTTTGGACGTTTTAAGTGTAGAATAAGTGAAAAGTAAAATTACACATACAAACACAAAATTACAGATGAATCAGAATCTACGCCTTTTTAGGACTTATGGAATGTTCATTGACCTCCTCATTTTATTGATATTTTGAACTCAATTGAATGATTGTCAATGTTGTGACTGTACTGTGATGGATTTCAATGTCACTTTCACCGAAAAAGAACAACATGAAAGGCCATTTTCATCATAAACACGATGGATTGTTATTGCGAAAGTTGTTTTTATTGAAACATGAAGCTCTCATAATAGTTGTTTGTTAACACAAAGAAAATACTTCAACTTGCCATATTAGTTGTCCAGTGGTTGTTTGCGTAATGTATTTACATATGTTGCAATAAATATCAAGAACGGAGGGTTAAAACTAAAACTAAAGGCTTCGACAAAATTTTAAGCTTAATGGTTAACAGAAAACAGATTACCTCGTACTAGAAAATATCACCTTGCGTTTTCAATTAGTCCAAATCGATGTGACCTAGAGAGAAAGAAATTCGGGAGGTTCATTACGTAAAACTTATCAAAAACTCTTGCTTTGCAAAAATGTATGGGGTTATCCCACAAGATTATTGGATTATTGTAAGTGTTGTTGGAAAAAGTTTCCCATTTTACTAAATAAACAAAAATTCCTCCTAATTTGTACATCATGGACCGCGACAGGTTCAAAAAGTCGATTTGTCTATATTTAGACGCCACACTGGAAAAATTTGAGTGACAGTATCCGGTCGACTTCAAAAATTATGACTAATGAAAGTTACTAAATTCATGTATCCATTAATTGTGTAATAAAACATAATTAATATTAGTCAGCAGCTCACGCCTAATGTTAATGTTCCAGTGCAATCCAGTAATACACGTCAGTGTCAAAGTCAAGTGCGTGAAAAATTGCAAAAAAAAATCCTCTTCAAACTGAATAAAAATGAGACTTTCGTGCTAAAATTAATTTTTATATCTGCGGAAAAGTACTTAAACATGCATTGTGTTTGGCGAATAGGATGTGAGACTCTTAAAATAAAGTTAAACATTGTTTGTACTAAATGATAAATACTGGTTGAGTATTATTTCCATTCTTCAAGCTGACCAGTTGATCATGCATGCATGAGTGTGACGACGAGGGAGATACTTGAATGAAACAACATAATGTGTCCCATTGAAAAATTACTAATTAGTCATTCATATTTTTCAATAATTATACACACGTAATTACGTAATACTTGACAATTTCTTGCGACTTCTAATTAGAAAACTAAGGAACTTTTAAGCACATATTCTATTTGGCCCTACAGCCTTACATAATTGCTCTCAAAATCTTATAAATGCAGAAACAACTTCCCATCATTTTTGCTTAAGTTCGCTGCACGATTAGTCGCCCTGGAGTTTATTTGTTCCGGCAGGATCAAAATGTAGCAGACTTTCACCACTTTCTCCATAAGTGTAATGGAGAAAGACGAGGCCAGGCAATTAATTTATTCGAAGCCAGGCAATTAATCGGTCCTTTACAGTACATAGAAATCGAAAAGGAATCTTCGCACAAATAAGGCATCGCCTCTCACCTAAGAGCTGCAAACCATTGACCTTGTTTCTATATAGAAACAAAAACTAGACCCAACAATAACAATTACACCTGAAATTTGTACCTCGTGGAATTGTAATTATAAGTTGTAAACATGTAGACAACTTGTGGTGGACACCTGGGCGAGTATCTCACATGTTTCATAGTTTCATGTATAATAACAACTCATGAATTGAAGAAGTGTAAAATTTGGATCAGGCGACATTATTTTGTATCCGAAAATGTAAATTGTCCACGTATACATTTTTTAAGCATTCAGGGAAATTAACCATTCACAGCACAAGAGCATGACCCCGGATCGTGAACTGGGTGTCAAAATACAGAATTCACGCGACGTGGATTATTTTGCGTTGGAATGTCAAATTGTGTACACATGCTTATAATGTAATACAGGGAGACTAGGATTAAAAACTCAAAAAGTGTTTACTCAGGCTAATTCATTCTAGAACATGTCTAGTCCATATTAATCATGAGTTTTTGACAGGTGCGATTGGCGATTTGATAATAAACCCATATGTAATTATAGATTGAATGCAAGTCCGGCTTTGGCCGAGTACATTTAAACACCCAACACCTGAGTAAACACATTCAGTTTTAAGCTTTCAATTAAACAAATAGAATTTCCATTCATTTTCACAGTCAAATATAATTTTTTACTCCACAGTCCTGGAATTTTTAGTCACTACATTCTAACACACGTACGCACGTATTGCCGTTAATTTATAAAAGCGATACACTATATTAGGTCATGTTGACAGAATTTAAGGTTGTTTGTGGACTTCTGGTCTTGCTAAGTTTAGGGAAGACTGATGGGGCCAGTGTTCGAATAATTGGTGGAGTAAGAGCTCTTAAAGGTAAAATTATTTGTCAAATTGATGCCGTGAATTGACCTTAATATCGACGCTCATTAAAATCAATCTCGTATCTTGCATAAAAATTAACATGAAATTGAATGTGATATTAAAAGGTGAGTACCCATGGATGGTTTCAATTCAATTCAATGGAATGACTGGACTCCAACACTTATGCGGCGGAGCTATCATCAATGAAACTCACATTGTCACTGCAGCTCATTGCGTTGATTTTGAGTTGAAGGATTTACTTGTAAGTTCAGTAAATATTAAAAACCGTATACAAACTAGAAAATAGTAGATGGTTTTAAAAAATCTAACATTTTTTTTAATAGTTTGTTGCCGGAGCTGACAATATTACATCGCCAGAATCGACCCAACAAAAACGTGTCGCATATTCAATTTATATGCACCCACAATACGAAAACGGTAAGAATTATAAAGGCGCTGAGATTGTGATTACTGTGAAGGCTATGCTTACTATATGATTGCAAGAAAATTCTCAAAAGTTTGACCTATTTTTTTTAAATTCGCTGCAGGAAATATAATCAGACACGACTTGGCCGTCGTACAAGTCAGTTCACCATTTGTGATCA
Source organism: Protaphorura tricampata (assembly GCA_034698835.1). Classification (NCBI taxonomy): domain Eukaryota; kingdom Metazoa; phylum Arthropoda; class Collembola; order Poduromorpha; family Onychiuridae; genus Protaphorura; species Protaphorura tricampata. Next base: position 4,347 of record JAQGCB010001012.1, on the reverse strand, counting down.
ATAATTGGGTGAGACCAATCCCATTACCAGCAGAGCGACATCCAGCGACAGGAAATTGTTGGATTGCAGGTTGGGGTCAAACTTTGACTCATATTGGATCAGACGTCTTACTCAAGGCTAAACTTCCAATTGTGAATGTAACCGAGTGTGAAAAAGTTTACCCAGACTTACTGGACCCAACCAGTCAAATCTGTGCAGGTTACCCAGAAGGTGGAGTAGACGTTTGTACGGTAAGTGCCACCTGCACCTGTCATGCACATGTCACATGATTCAATTTTCAGAATCAGGCGATATTTACCCAAAAAATTTCATTATTAATTAATTTGTGCGCATATATAGGGTGACACTGGAGGACCACTTATGTGTGAAGACCTTGGGCACTTGTACATAGCCGGAATTGCTTCATGGGGATGGAAATGTGCTGCTCCTAAATACCCAGGTGTTTACACAGAGGTGTCATTTTACACAAAGAGTATCACTGAAACACTCCGGAAAATCATGTACTAAATACTAATTGTACCACAAGGCAGGCACAAAAAAAAACAATTGAAATTAATTAATCCGAGACTGACAGAAAAATTAATTGACGAGTCGTCAAAATAATTTTGACACGCGTCTCATTATCCAATCGTTAATCGTTCGTACCTTAGTTTCAAGGGCTGACTGATTAATTATTTGCACGGCTGCATGCAGAAAATGTATATCACAGCCAAATGTACATTATGTAACAAATAGTGAACATTTTAAGAGTAAGCTTAATTATAAAGTGGTAAAACGCATTATAAAACTACGACTGCCAAATACTCTATTTTGTACCCACGAGAGCCATGCGAGTCCTGTTTGGAGGTTATGAACTTTGAACTCTTATTGAGTTTTATTACACATACTTTATAATGTTATTTTTGTACGTTGAAGTGAGGAATTAGAGAAAAATTAAAATGTTTGTATACAAAATTGCTGAATCCACTGTATTTAAACTGTTTGTGGTTTACTCGGTTGAGCTGAGTTTTAAATTTAATTGCTGGGCGGAATTGAATGTCACTGTCACTGATAGAAAAAAAATAGATGCGATTTTGAGTCGAATTATGTAATCTGATTGGTCATAAACAGAAAGGTGGACTTTTGTTGCGAAAGTTGTTATTGACAGGTGAAGAAGTTATAAAGCAATCAAAATTATTGTTTGCTTTGCTAGCACAAGGAAAATACTTCACAGACTAGATATCCGGCTGTCACGTTCACTTTCAGTTTCAGGGTTGATTAGCTTAACATGAATAGGGTTCACAAGTAGCGGACAATTAAATGGGAGTTTATCGAAAAAAAATTTTCAATTTACAAAAACAATGGATAAAATGAACTTTCGATTGACACCTGTACTTTTTATAATCTTCTGACAACGATATGAATTAATATACAAATATTAATTGATAGTCCCCTTGCCTTGAGGCATGGGCAGGCACAGAAAAGTGGCGTACTGTAAGAAGAAGCCGAACTATTGCCACTAATTGACTTATCGCCTGACGCTTGACTTCAAAATCCAAAACAATATCCAACTTCCATGTATAAAATAATCCTTTAATTTTTTAAGTTGACGATCGGGCTAAATATTCTCAAACACAACAACACAGTTTGGAAATTATTTAATTATATTTAAATCCTTGAGTGACACGTCGGGCTTCTGTTGTGGTAGTGGTTTCGGCTATTAGGAAAAAAATATGTGTTTTTTACCGTTAATCCCTAAATTTATTAAACTGTATAATTTCAGACATCCGTAACTGATAAAATTACCTGAGATGGATCAGGTTTCCAAGCAATCAAGTAAAGTATTTGAAATGTTGCAGGAATTGTCCCATCCTCCTTCCCATACATTTCTTCAATATTTAAAAAGAAACGGTTAATAGTCGCACGGCATAAATCATTTAGAAAATTAACGCCACGATTTTCTCACCTTGATAAGTTGCCCCTGCAGCAAAGAGCGTATCACGACTCATGTGAAGTTTTCTTTTCCATGAAGCATTATTTTCTCCCATTCCTTTTAAATCCTCCATGAGTTCAAATATCGAAGGGTATCGAATTACTTGTTCTTCTGTATCCTAAAGCACAAAGAAGATTTGAAACAAAATTAATTTTAAAATCTTGCGGAAATTAGTATAGCAATAATTAATTTTTATCTTACAATAGTCAACATTGTAAATCCATTTAAATTTAGAAGACTTCCTATGTCTTGAACTTGAGCAAATGGTGAAATGTGTGATCCAATGCCCTGCAAAATAGAATAAAAATGAATTACGTTAGAAAATTAGTAAAGATTGGCTGCCTCCGCAATGTCCACAATTAGCGAATTCAAAAATGTCATCACTATTTGTAAAAAAAATTATAGTCTCACCCCTTCTCTCTCTAATTCACTCAATTGCAGGGAACACCGAAGTTCAAACAAAGTATTAGCTGCAAACATTGCGGCTAGGAAAGCACCATCCGGTTTCAAAATTCGATTAATTTTTCTAAAAGTCTTTGGTAAATCGTTGACCCAATGAAGGCTACAAAAATTAAACAGTCAGTTTAACATGACAATTAATTATACACGTATTAGATTTTGGGTTAAAAATTCATTAGCTTAATTAATTACTTCAAACCAGAGACGACTAGGTTGAAAGTATTATCGTGAAACGTTATATTTTCTTCATCCATTACAATTTTCTGACAAGGGATATCCTCTGGAGGCTCAGCTTGTTCTAATAGTGTAGAACATCTATCTGTGGCTATGACAGAATTTACCAAACTCTGTAAATTATAATCAAAATTGTCTCCGGATTATATTGGTCCCATAAATATTATACTGATTGCTACGGTGGACAATTTTTAATTACTGTACGCTATTCAGATGTTTCAAAACGTGTCCTCTTCCACATCCCAAGTCCAACACTAGGTCCAAATTCCGTTTTATGTCAATTATTCGATCTGCCAGGACAAAGCCAACCTGTTTAGAATAATCAAAAGACGAAATATTAGTTTAGAAAATCAAGTTGCTATTTCAGAGTCCCACCGATGATAGATACAATAAAAGCGAAACGATACAGCGATAGAAAACAAATTATTATTGAATTATGTATTATTGTAGAATGGCACGAATGAAACCATGACTGCCCAAAGGATCCAACCTACTCCATAGAAATAGAAAAACGGATATAATTCCTGGGACCCTCGTACGATTTTTATACCCAAATACCAATATTTTTCCACAATTAAGTTTCTATTCCGGAAATATTTTAATGAGCGTACTAATTAAAAAACTGATTAATTACCTCTTCCCTCAAATATTCATAAACACGACTCTCTTCTAAATTTGCAGCTCGTTGTCTTTGTAACAATTTAGCCTGACGGTCAAAGACATTCAAATGACTAGGTTTGGCAGGGGCTCCTTGGCCAGATAATTTTCGGTGACAAATGCAGACATTCCTGAGGGACCGTCTCAGAAATTGTGACCATCCGAGGGTTGTCATCCTGTCTCCTCAAATATCTCACAAAATTTCGAAATCCAGTACTCAGAATCACTTCATTTTTCAAAGAATTTAAAAAAATTCTTAAAATTGTTAAAATTTAGATCTGGTGCTCCCGCGGGTCGATTTCAAAATGATGTCTAGGAATTTCTCAACTACCCCAAAGTTATTAACCACGATTTTGGGTCTAATTTGTTCAACTTTTTTTTTTAGTTTCGAAGTGATGTACATTTTTAAAATACTGCATCAATACTTCCAAGACATTTTCGACTAAATTTTCTTCCCACATATTATGGGTGTCAAAATATTTCTGAAATACTACGTAGATTACCCATTACCATTTAAGTTTTCGTGATCGAAAATTGAAACATCTTTTTTGTACAATTTTTGGTTTTCATTTGGTTATCAGTACATATTCGAAATAATCTATAAGGCCTACACATTTTTTACGCTATCTTTGATTAATTTTTTAGCGTGTTAGCCAAATGGCTATCATCAGTACATACAGGGTGTGCCAGAAAATGCAGGCACATTTTAAGTGACTATATAAATAGCGATGGAATGCCTTGACCGATTTAATTTTAATTTAATCATTATATAGTGACCAGTAAGCTTAGGTTGGGTCTGCCCAAACAGCAGAAGAAAATTGAGACGAATATTACAGAATTTTTATCTAATTTTGCAAATATTCCTTTAAATAGTGAAATTCTGTCACAAAAAGCCGAACATCCTGTATTCAACCAAACGTAGGGTGTAGACAGGGTACATTAATATAGACTAGCATAGACTCCTGGCTACGCCAGGACCCTTCATAAGCCCGTTGGGTATAGTGATAGCATGTCTATCTAGCAAA
>JAQGCB010001011.1:0-16743 GCA_034698835.1 Protaphorura tricampata | reverse complement strand
CCAGGTAAAGCCTTCGCAATTGCAAGGTCATCTCCAAATTTGCGGTCTGGTACTTCAAAGAATGCAAGGGTTGGATCCACCTACACACAGCATCAAGAATATTTTTTTATTTCGCAATTCCGTAAGGTGCCGCCACTTAAGATAGTCTTCTGCCTAATAATACATTTCATTGTAATATTTTACCTTCAAGACGTAAATGTCATTATCAGATGTGACACGAAAGTGGACTCTTGCATAGCCACTCCCACGAACACCAAGCGCTTCGTAGGCTCGGGCCCCTATCTCCTGAATCTTAATTAACAGAGCAGAGTCGTCATCGTAGATCCTGAATTTATTATCTGAGCCCAAGAAATTCTCCGTCGGCTTCAAATATTCTGGGAATGTGTAGAGAATAGGAGGGAGTGGAATAGCGCCATCTTTAGTTTCAATGATTATAACGGACATCTCATCTCCCAGAATGTATTCCTCAATCAACACATCCGATTTAGACTTTAGCATGTCCACTTGTTCGTTCATTTCTCCTTCGTTGAAACAGATGGCTCTTCTCACTTCCCAGTTGTCTCCATTTCGGTGTTTTTATCCCAGCGTTTAAAATTAATTTTTTCATAACCAATTTCGTCATGGACAAAAATTTGGAGGAGGGTCCTATCAAAGGGACATCCTTGGACTCTAAGCACTTTAGTGCATCCACACCAGCCCAGGAATCATCATGGGGTGACCCGCACAGAAATGACCAATACAAATCATATTCTCCACCTTTTTAAGAAAAAAAAGAATTTATTCAATCTTGTCAATAAATTAAAGGATTTATGAATAATTAATTGATGTAATTCACTTTCAAATGCACGTTCAAATGTAATTAACTACATGTACAAACTCTCGTAACATATATGAATCAAAGTAAATTCTATCGACCTCCAACTACTAATATATAAGTTCTCAACACTTCAGTAATCTTAACCAATAATTACTTTTTGTTAGTTAATTAGACTCACGAATTTTTGGACGCGGTCGTTCCTTAGCTCAATGAGTTTGTACTAAACTACTCTAGAGATGTCCCAACTTCCGGGCTACGGTAGCAAATATTCAACTGAAGTGGTGGAAATTGAAAAAATTGTCAACAAAATACAAATATAAATAAAAATGCAAAATTTAACTAAAACTGCGAAAGGAATTAATCCAGCCGTACTTGTATTTTTTTTATATATATCCGTGCCTGTTTACGGTTGAATATTAGAGGTTTGGAAGTAATTGTGAACTGTACACTCGTCAAGGTGTTACATACAAATAAGTACGTAATTTATTTAATTAAAGTAGAAAATAATTCGAACTGGGCTGTTGTAGCTTGTTAATAATATCTTGACTGACCAACTGAGTAGGTTTTAAGTTCTTTACCTTTCACTTTCCAATTCTTTCTCTCTTGTTTCACTACTTGACAAATTACTGAAACAAGTTATGAAGATAAACTCAAATGTCGTAGCTTGTTCCCGTGTTCTGACTTTCCACTTTGACATGCATTTATTTCATTGTGTACATGGACAGGCTGATTTCTTCAGTCACTTCATACCATGCGTGACATGACATTTTTTTGGATAATTTAGTGAATACAGTGGACTCTCTATATAACTAACTCGAAGAATGCACCCAAACGTGTCAAATAAAGAGAAAGTTTAATATACGGAAAGTGGAATAACAAAGAAGTGTATGCAAAGGGAGTTCTTGCGTTCCTGATATACTGGTCGGTATAGAGAGGTGATATATAGAGATTCCACTGTAGTCGTACTTCGTCCACGTCCACGTGCTGAATACCACACGGATATGCCATATATGCGTAAAACCCGTTTTGATCAATTCACTTATAAAACTTCGAGCGAGTCAAATACGAGGGACGTCTAATATATTTTGAGAATTAAGATATTACAGACATTCTGGGAATTTGAAACTTTTGAATAGTTTTGTCCTGCGGTTTGATGATATCGTGCAAAATTTTAGACGGATTTATCAAAAACTGTGTCCAGTCCAGAGTAAGTACTGAAAGAAGATAAACGGACGGCGGCCAATCTGTTACAAGTAAAACGTGTTTTAGTCGTGAAAGTTCGGCAGAGAAAGTTTGTGCCATTGTTTTCTGGGATGGGGAAGGTGTTGAAATTTTCCACCATTCCAACAAATCCTAGGGCGAAACTACTCAAAAAAATTCAGATTCCTAGAACGACTCTAACGTGTCGATTCTTAAAATAATTTTAGACGTCCCTCGTACTTTTGAAGTGTAACCTCGAAGATTTACATTTAAAGATTCGTCTTTGTTGAATCAAAGAAAATAACAATTTACTACGGAACGATTATTTCTTACGCAATTTCTAATTAACATCCCAATTATTTGTCTCCTCATATGCTAAAAAGTTGAATTGAATTCTAATCACACAGTCTACACTAATCTACAGAATTAATAATTAATACATATTTTTTATTACAAAACCATAAAACGAGGATTAATTATTTATTAACAATTTGTTGTTTAATTTTTGTAACTTGATTAACGTGAAAATATATTTAGTTGAATGATGTGACTGATACGCGATGACACCAATATAATACCCAAAATTACACAATCAATTCAATTATACTTACAAATTATAACTGTGGATGAGGATTACTTGCCAGCCGTTAGCGGGTACTTGTTTACATTAGCTTAGCGACTAGATAAGCAGCAATTATTACATTCACACCTGGTAAGTCTTGGAACACATTTGAATTCATTGTTCAAATTTTGAATTCGACACACGTTCCTGATGTCACACTGAATAAAACACGGTAGAGGCTCTTGTTGAGAGGTTACGGGAGTCATAACTAAAAACAATGCTCCGAAGATGCCCAAGGCAATAAAATAAAAAGTCCTCATTTTTACACCTACAGTAGAAGTAGATAATCATAATATTTTTACTACGGGCGGGGTTAAGAAATTACATTTTTCAAAAGATTTTAAAAAAAAAATTAAAAACGGTTAAAATTCTTAATAATAAACAAAAATTACCCGAAAAAGAATACAGCAAAGGTTCAGAATCAGCTTAAGAATTTGACTTATGAAATAATCTGCTCAATCCTCGATTTTATACTAATTGTATTTATTGCACCATCAATTATTTACGACATACTGCTTATTACTCATTATAAGTTCAAATATTCTTTTTCGATTTTACATGATAATGCACGTTACACTGAATATACGTCAATCACACAGACTGAAAAGGAAATGGCAAGGTTAGTTCATACTTTGGCGGCATTATTCTCTCCGAAATGTATGCAGAATTTTTTATTCGATAGAATTATAGATTTCTAGCAAAGTTGAAGTAGAGTACAATGAACAAATAAATTCAAATCAATATATTAATAATTCATATCGGTGCAGTACGAGTGCGTCACATTATAAATAATTATGGCCAATTTATTGAACAGTTCGGAGGAGCAAATTAAATACACTACCTAGAATTTAAAAATTTATTTATTGATTCTCAATTGTGTGGTCTCGCTTTTGTCCACTCTCTTTTCGTGGCATCCGAAATGTCCATGTTTGCAAAACACTCGTCCGGATCAGGTGTATTTAGTTCATTCCTTCCTCCAAGCAAAAACTTTGCCGCATCTTTCCAAGCTAATTGAATATATTTAGGTCTTATCAATTCTGCAATGTCTGCTTGACTCCTAGGTGTCGTTGTGGACGTCCATCTCTCGTCAGCTGCGTCTTTGTCTCCCCTGTCATTAATCATGGTATTTTCTCCAATGAATCCCACGACGACTGTGTCGCCATCTCCATTCTCTTTGTAACAAATGAGTTTCCAGTAACAGGCAGGGATGTTGTAACCATCTCTTGTTTTCCCACCATCAACCTCGTCGCTTTCATCGCAAAGACCTATTGAATTAATTAATTACTAGTAAACCCGTTCGTTAAAAAATGACGAATGTTTTCGATTTAATTACCTGTGACAACAAACCCAGGAAATGTCTTAAAATGATTGAGAGCAAGGGCCTCAACTTGATTCCATGGTTTTTGATTTGTGTAGGGGTCCTGTGGTGCCATGTTTGCACAGTAGAATGTGTCATCAATTGCCTCTGGTGAGAAATGATTTGGATTGGCTGGAACTAAATGTCCACGGTCCCAAGCTGTGTGCCCTGATTTCGCAGTCTGCTCAGCCGTGGCTTTGAATGATCGTTCACACTTCGTTTCAAATTGTAGGACTTCGGGGCAAGGTAAGACACGAAAATTATTAAGACGTGGAACAACGTTGATTTGATTCAATGCATCATGCATGGCTGTGGAGGTGATTGGAAGTCCACGGTGTGTATCAAATTGAATGATGAATGTATGGATGGGGCCCGATGGAGAGTCAGCTGTGATGACTAATCTGGCAACTCCGCTTTTCTCGTCAGGTTTCTCACAGGTTTCAACGTTGTGTTCGGATGTGGGTAGAGTTCCTGTGTCAAATAAATATTTTTGAATTTGGTAACAATGAGGTGACTATTCGAAGCGTCTCCCCTCATTAAAGTCTACATGAATGAAGAGCCATAAGTTGTGATGTTTCTGTAAGGTTCGTGTTGAATCGTATACAGGTCGCTGCGTTCCCTTGTTAGTAATGATTTTATTCTTTACCTTGTCTCCGTTGAAGAATACCAGAGGAGGAATCCTGCTGTTTGACAATTGCATTGCCCCGGATGGGCATACCCCCAAGGCACCCCCTACATTTTACTTTACAATCATGCTTTGATGAAAATCCAATTAAAGTGTTGTAAACAGCAGAGTTGTAAATCAAACAAGCCGTTGCTTCTGCATCAAAATACCATCTGATTTCATTGGATTCAGATTCGGAGGACGAAGAAGAGGATGAGGATGAGTCCTCATCTAATTTAACCGGGCCTTGGTGGCATTCCGCTGAAAAAAATATTTAAAAAGAATATGAAAAAAATATGAAAAAAGTATACGTATTTTATAATGATTGCAAATAATTTAAATACCTGGACAATATTCCTTTACTCTTCCTATTATTGGCTGCACGTCTCTTCCAGTACCAAAAACAAAGCACACAGAAGATAAGGCAAACAATATTAATGAAATTCGTGACATTGTATATTGTAGAAAAAGCTCAAAAATTCAGAATTGAGTTTATTGAGTAGAGAAGAAACAGAACGGAATAACTATGTACAGAATAAGTATTATTCAACTAATTCCATCCATTTTATACCCGGAAAAATTATGCATATGCATAGTCAGAAATTTTTGCAATTTGGCACACATTAGAGGCAAAGGAGCAATGAACGATTAATGCTTGCTTTATGCACACCAACGCAAATGTTGCATAAATTATTATTTTTCTAAATAAATTGTGGAATTCATACAAAATGTTTAGATTAGAATGAAAAGTGGGACAGGAGTTTTCTTGCATTGCAGTTTGCATGTAGGAAATGTATGAAATCTGGATTCGATTGGATTTGAATGAAATAAAGAGGAAGATAAAACAGAGAGTGCGAATTCTACTTCTTTGATTACTACATAAAAACTGAGCGTGATAATTATTCCTATTGAATAAAATTATTAGTGTATTGATCTAAGAGAATTATATTTAGTAGATTCATGAGAGTATCAATATTTAAATCCGTACATAAATTATTCACACAAATAAAAAAATAATTGACGAGTATGATGAGTACCAACTAAATTTTCCAACTAGTTAACAACGTAAAATACAAGTAAAAGCCGGCTAAGCAGTAAATTATATGTTTTTTGGTGAATTAAAATGCCAAAATATTTTCCTCGTAATCTTACAAGGGAATTACGCTGAAATATTTCGGATATTTAGGTTAATATATTTTATAATGATTGGAAATATTATAAATACCACAATATTCTTTTACTCTTCGAATTATCTTCACGTTTCTTCGGGTACCAAAAACAAAGCACACAAAAGATATGGCAAAGAAAATTAGTGAAATTCGTCGTATTATATTTTATAGAAAAGTTTAGAATTGAATTTATCGTGTATAGACAAGACTAATTCCATCCATTTTATTCCAGACGAAAGCATGCATAATATATAGTCAGAAAATTTTGCAATTTGGCACACATTAGAAGCAGAAGAGCAATGAACGACTACAAAATAAATGCAAATGTTGCGTAAAATATACTTAATGTTTAGATGTGACAGAAAAGTGTTAGTGCGACTGGAGTTTTCTTGCATTGCATTTAAGTTTCCATACAAGAAATGTATGAAGTCTCGTTTCGGTGGGATGTGAATGAAATAGAGAAAAAAACAGAGACTGCGAGTTCTACTTCTTTTATTTATACATAAAAATAAGCGTGGTAATTATTTTATTGAATAAAATTAATAGGCTGTATTCATCACAAAGGATCATTCAAATCTGTGTATTTATTATTTATAATAATAAAAAATGAAATATTGAAATGAAATGGAAATAATAATACAATGGTTACAAAAACTAGTTTGGAAAAGTGGCCGGATGAGAAATAATTGGTTTGAAGAGATGAAAGACATGTGTTGACGTGTGCATGTATCAAAAAATAGCGTGAATTGATGCATTACACCTAATTGAGTGCTGAAGTACAAGGAGTACAGTTACATTGATGTGGATGAAGAAATGACGTCAATTAATCTCACTTGAATTGTTTCCTATAAACCTATAAACAAATCCATAGATTAGACGCTGATTCAACAATTCTTACTACAATGCCAACGTTGCGTAGAGGAAAAAATACTGCGGAAATCTATTAGTTGATAATTCGTTAAAATTTTAAAAATTTTTATAAAATTAGCGATTAGAATAAATATAAAAAAATTCATTGGAAATTTTAATTAAGTAGTTTTAGTTGTACCTAATTTTCCGTCCTATTTAAGCTGATATTTTGCAAAGTAAAAGTTCAGACTAGTTTCAAAGCTGAACATTTTTTGATCACAGTATTGTATCGGTAATAGTAAAAAAAAAAACTTAAAATCAAAATGTCAAGAATTGTCGTTTTATCACTCTCATCAATTACTCTGTTGTTGTGCAGTTTAATTAATAATGCAGAGTCACGTGTACATTGGTAAGTTCCATCTCATTGCATGTTAAAAGTAAAATAAAACGTTCTTATTATAAAATTTTATGATTTGTGTATTTATGTACAGCAAAGGAGATTTTAAAATGGGCCAATTGGAAATAAAAGAAGACAAATTTTCTAGCTACGAGAAAAGAATTTCCAAAATCGTGCGAATTCCAACAAGTTGTACAAGTTTGGAAATTAGGACACCAGAAAACGTAACAGGATTAAATTGGGACAACGTGGACCAAGTAGCCATGCCAAAACTCAAACATTTCTATCTGTACTTGACCATGGAAAATTTCAACGGTAAATATTTGGAATGGGAAAACATTTCATTGTACGGCTATGACCCGAAACAACTCGCAAACTTGGGGTTCGATACTTATGTGTACATCAACAACGTCAAAGTCCTTAATTATGACTCTTCCATGAATTATCTCTTAATTCAGTCCATCAATCCTGTATCAACTCTCAAAGCATTTTTGGAAGTGAAGGGTCTAACGATTATAGACACTCAATTTAAGGATATTGATTTCGTAGCCCCAAAAAATCTGAGAATACTAACATTGAAAAATGTACATATTCAGAATTTTTCTGAATTTATTCAAAAATTCGAATCATTAGAAACTCTAACTCTGATGCAAAATTATTTTGACATCACTGATATTCTTCAATCCAAATCATTGATTAATTTAGACATCTTGGCAGCTAATTTAAAATTCACTATTCAACCTGTCCAAAATAAGATGTTAAAATCTCTGAGCTTAACGGATTGTTCTACGGACATTTTCTTCAATGCAAATGGATGGATTGTCATACCATATCTGAGAACATTGTATATTTCTACTTCAGAAGAGATTGAATTTGAAGACATGTTTGTTTACAACCACATTCCGAATGTTTATCTCAAGAGTGGAAATTTAACTTTAATCAAAATCAAAGCCACGCCTACGTTATTTGTGTAATAATACAGTTTTTATTTGTTAAATTTGATTCAACTAAATAATAAATGTACAATGGAACTTCTATATATCAGCTTCCCCTATATCGTACACCTCTCTATACCGACCAGATTGTCAGGAACGCAAGAAGTCCCTTTCCATACACTTCTTTGTTATTCCGCTTTATGTATATTAAACTTTCATAACAGAGAGGAAAATAAGAAATAGCAAGCAAGTAAAAATTACGAATACCGTAAATTCCCGATTAAGAACCCGGGTTACTATTTTTTTGGCTCCCTCGAGACCCGGTTTCTATACGAGTACCGGGGCAGGGTAATACATAGGCTCTTATGGAAGAATGTAGAATTTGACCCGGTTAGTATTTGAGTTAGGTTTCTATTTGGGAATTTACGGTATTTGTTTATTTTTTATGTTTGGTCCAGCTTACTCAGATTCATAGATCATTTCAAGGTAGGCAGACATTGATGCGGCTCCTTGTCCTATACGCACCAAAAACAACTCACATACTGTCCAAACTATGCTCCTATAATTATTAAATATTTGACCTTGACCTTAGCCTTGACCTTGACCAAGTCAAACTGCATGCCTGAGACTTACGGTTTGAGAGGAATGAATGTTGCTGGTCCAAGGAGAGTGAGGAGACCAGGACGAGTCATTCTCCCAGCCATCCACGCAAATACGGGCAAGGCTATAGCATGGTCTCCATTCATAGAAAGGAACACGAACCCAATTTTACTCTCAGTCAAATTAAACTTGAGGAAACAAAAGTGAAAAAATACCCAATTAAAATACTGAGGGAAATTGTCTTCACTTTGACTTTGTCTTACCCCTCTGACATGGGGTTCCAACATGGCGAGGATGAATGTGACCCCAATACTGACACTCAGAGTGGTAAGCGCGTAGAACATAACACATACATGGAGAGTTTGAAGGAGACCCATAAATCCAAAACCCAGACCCGGCTCTGCTGTCCTCTTACCATTTTTCCCTTCCTTAGAAAGTAATAGAGAAGGGAGAAGAGTGAAGACTAAAAGGAATCCACCCACACAGAAAAATGGCATCTTGAATCCTCCAAACTATTCATTCATATTATAGTCGGTCGTGTCATATCATTTCACTCACGAGGGAATGTCGGAGCCTGCAACACGCCGATTTCGTCCGAATATTTGTTTTGGATAACCCATCGGATTTCATTAGACACGTATTTTTTGGTTTACCCGAATCGGCCCCCCGGTTGTCAAAAAAAATTGAGATTTTCAACTTTTCAAAATCAAAAATCCTTATGGCCTATAACATGTGTTTCTCGAGGTGACCAAAGAGTCATTTGTTCGATTTCAAAAGTTGGTCGTTGGTATTTTTGATTTTTTTAAATCGAACAAAGAGTCCCCCCTCTTTGGTCACCTCGAAAAACACCATGTTATAGGCCATAAGAATTTTCGATTTTGAAAAGTTGAAAATCTCATTTTTTTTACCCCACGGGGGCCCATTAGGGCAAACCAAAAAATACGTGTCTAATGAAATCCGATGAGTTATTGAAAAGCAATATTCGAACGAAATCAGTGTGTTGCAGGCTCCGGCATTCCCTCGTCAGTTTTAATTAATTCATCACATTTAAAATAAAAAAATACTTGGTAGAGTGTAGCACCGACTGAAGGACCGATCCCAGAACCAATCGCAAATCCAATATCTAATACTCCCTTAAGATAACATGAGAATTAGATGACCTAAATTATTTCGAAGGAACAAGGGAAAATGAATGAATATGTTCTCTCTCATGCACTCACCGTGTACATGGCAATAGAGTGTGGGAACTCTGTACCGACGTAGACGAAAAAGCCCATGAGAACGGAAGAGGCCCCTCGCACAACCTCAATATTGAACAACAGAGCAGAAATGCCCAAGTGCTCTCTAATTTATCAGTTAACCTACACAAAGACAAGACCAAAATTAAGTTAAATTTAATTAATCAAATTGGAAATACGGGTAATCACCACCTCACCCGAACAAAATAGTTGTGGACCCATAGTCGTCATAGTTTCGGTGTCTTATCTTAATTAACTGATGTGTTAATGGGATTTTTCAGTAACCCAGGCCCGAGTGTCAGATTTTTAAAATTTTCAAAGCTGCATAGAAGAGTTCCCAGAGACGTTTTACGAATGAATAAAAACATTATATTCTTGTATATAGAAGTGTAGAAAACACTTATGTGATTGTAAAGTGGTCCGCAGCTTAATGACAAATCCTCCTCATTAGATTTCAATCCTCATTAGTTCTACCAGTTTAAAGTAGAGATGCGCTAGTCTCATAAAACCGAACACGATTATGAGCCGACAAATCCACATAATGCAGCAAGCTGCCCATCCAAAATGATTTCGAACTATCTAAAGTCAATATCATTAAAGCAGTTTGAATTCTGTTTCGCTCTGAAACATGTTGGTTTAAAAGGAACCCGGAATTGGAACGAGTATGAGCACATTCAAAAAGTTGAACGCTGACTTTAATACGGGATAAGATATCAATGTTAAAGAGATAAGTCCTCCTAGAGATATGCCTTTAACATTAGGAGGGCATACCTCTAAAACACGTTTGGGAGGGCATATCTCTACAACATTAGGAGGGCATACCTCTCAAATACGTTGAAGATGGCATATCTCTACAACATTAGGAGGGCATACCTCTCAAACTCGTTTGGGAGGGCATATCTCCACAATATTGGGATGGCATACCTCTCAAACACGTTTGGGAGGGCATATCTCTACAACCTTAGGAGGGCATACCTCTCAAACACGATGAGGAGGGCATACCTCTCAAACACGATTAGGAGGGCATACCTCTCAAACACGATTAGGAGGGCATACCTCTCAAATACGATTAGGAGGGCATACCTCTCAAACACGATTAGGAGGGCATACCCCTCAAACATTAGGAGGGCATACCTCTCGAACGTGTTTGGGACCTCTCAAATACGTTTAAGAGGACATACCTCTCCAAGTGATATGAATGGAAGCAACGGTATAATACAGCGCTACCACTTAGGAGGGCATATCTCTACAACATTAGGAATGCGTCCCTCTCTTACAGTCTCTGTCTCTGTTCGCTGTCGAACTCTTACAGTCTCTGTCTCTGTCGAACTCTTGCAGTCTCTCTCACTGTCCAGCTGTCAAACTCTTACAATCTCTCTTAGGTTACTTACTGTGTTTTTCTCAAAAACCTCCACGGGCTGTCACTCAGTCACGACTGTTTATTTATACGTCAAATGACGTCAATGTCTGCCTGCCTCATAGGTTTGAGTGTTATTTCTAGCACTCTTGACCAGACTTGTGAAAATCAACACTGCCCTTACTTCGCCATGTTGGGTCAACTGTTCCAGCTCCTTGTAATCTGTACAGTTTCCCAGGCTCTACACTCTTTGTACCTGTACTTTTGACATTATTCACATTGTGCGTTTAATATCGTTATCAAAAAACATTAAAAAAGACATGAAAATTTAATCAGACACAATCGGCTTTCGACTTAAATTTGGGTTATTGAGCAAGTTTTACGTTTGAATAAACAAAAATTCACAAAAAACTATTCATGCCTTATAAACAAATAAACCTTATAGTCGTGTGAGACCAAAGTGATGTGTTCCCAAAGTGAAAGGTTTGATCGATTGTCTCAGCCTGAATAATACATTCTCAGAAAGGAATGGTGTGTTCTGGGATTGAGACTATACAGAGAGTTGTATGAAATATAAATGTGATTGCCAGTATTATTGCCAACAGTCTTAAGACCAGACTTTCAAAAATCAACATTGTATTGTACTTTACCTAGCTAGGTCACCCATGGTAATACACAAGGAGTAAAGGTCATTCAGTTTTTGTACTTATTGGTAAATGTAGATTGGTGGTTGTTGTTGATATTGATTAAGACTTTCATCGTACATACCAGCAGCCACGCAAGAAGCTTTGTGAGTTTCCTCAGAGAGCACGTCTTTGGCAGCAATGGCTGTAGCTCCGGTCACAATGTTTCCTATTTTAAAAATATGTCAATTATTAGAATTTTTAAACTGAAATGATAATTCAAAAACAATCAAACATACCCATGACCCCAAAGATACCGTTTCCTCCTTTTTGACCTGCGAAACAGAGTTCGGTATTGCGGAAACCGTGGTTTTTACACCCCGTCAACTGCATGTCTTTGGTCCAGAAGACATTACCAAGGATTCTAATGCCAGAGCCCAACGAATCTCTCTTCTCTGGCATGGTACTCGTCTAAAAATCAAACGACAAATATTAAATTGAAAGTTAATGTTAGAAATAGCAAGAAACAATTCTAGACCAACCAGAGCAGTGATGCAGACGAAGACGAAGACAATTGTGTTGAACATTTTAATAGTGTGACTTTGACTTTGGGAATTGTATATGTAAAGTAACCGGAATGATGTAAGTTTTTATAGCCATAATCTATCAGCCGTGTGGTATTTCTGCTCGACTTCCTGGAATGTCCTCTTGCGTGTGGTATTTCAAAATATCATTATTAGCCAGTGGATGGAGTCCTGTAGAAGGCTCAAAAAGAAATCAATGATGAATAGTTCAGAAAATCAGTCGTCGATATCAAGCGGTTTAATCCAGAGCTGCAGAAATTTATAGGGGTGGCCAAACGCCGAATCAGCCCTTTCCGACTACGGAAATTTTATTTTAGCATTTTTTACGGATCCCTCCAAAATCTGAGTTTTCCTTTTACAAAAATTCGTTGAAAAATTCGTGACTGATATGCATATCAATCACATTACTCAACTGAATTCTCTGCCACTCGTTAAAATTAAAACAATGATGAATAGGAAAATGCGTGGTATTCGAATAGGAAATGTGGTCATGTGAAAATGTGTTGTAAATGTTTGTAATATTCCATGCAATAATCCTGTTTGGAGGTGAAATTAATAATTTTGTAGTCCTCGAACTCTTGAACAACTTTTGTGAAGGAACCATCCCAAAATTCTTAACCGTTTCGGAGTTATTAATGCAATGTGGAATGGGGGCCCGCCCGAAACAACCATTTAAGCCTTCTCCATGCCCCCGCTGTATTAATAACTCCGAAACGGTGACCCGAGCCGAACCCGAAAATTCCTTAGGGGAATTTCGGGTTGCGACCTTCACAAAAGTTGTTCAGGAGGTCAAGGGCTACGGCATATCATATCCAAAAATCAGCCAATTCTGAAGGAGATGCCCTTCCTGTGGTGCACTTTTAATGATTCTATTAAAATAGATAACCATATGATTTCTTTACACAAAATTTATTATGCAGTCAGAAATAATTAATGGCAATTTTTTTTGCGTATTATACTGATCGCGCTCTCAACAAAATTGAATAAAATAACAGGAAAGACAAAATTATTATTAGATAAGATAAAAGTTTGAATGAAATTGAACGTCAACGTACAGTACGCAACACACGTACGTCCGTACGTAGCATTCCATCCATAGGGCCGTATTTTCCCTGGAAACCCTGACAACCTACATAGTATACGTGGACTGTACAATATTATTCTGATAAAAAAGTTAAGCTCTTCAAATAACACATGCAAAATGTAGTCTGGTCTGGACTCTGGTCATCGTCATTAAATGCGCATCCAATCCATATGTATGCGTCAATGCGTCAACGAGTTCAACTAGAATTGTTTATGTTATTTATTCGCACAAGCACAGTTGACTGTGCAAATAATACTTACACTACACTGATGAATCATTACAGGGAAAACCACATAGCAGATATTCAACTACTGGCTAGCCCGTACGCCGTACGCTGTATGTAATGTAAATTGTTATTTGATTTCCCGTGTAATCTTGCATCATTTTCACTCCGACACCGATTACGTTTTTACAAAATACGATGGAAAAACGTCCACAAACCAAATACACGCACAACAGAAAGCAACGTTTCGTAAAATTGCTATTTATTTTACCGATTTCCTTAAGAACAAGAACATTTGAAAAATTACTTGTGGAGTGGAGTGTTAAGACAAGGAAAAAAGTTATTAATTAATTAATTGTGTTAAAATTCAGTGTTTGTGCTAAAATTAATTAATTGAATTTTGGTACGTGTAAATTCTGATTTAATTATGGGGCCGTGCCTTTCTATTTTCAAAAAGAAGTCGGTGCAAAGGGATGAAGATGAGACAGACCGACTAGCAACACCAGAAAATACAAATGATGCCGAAACAGAAGGGTCTTTCGGATTTATTAGAGTCAGAAACAATGGGAATTCTGATGAGAGTGGTGAATCATTAGTACCACTCACAGTCGGACAACTTCCAATTTTTGTCCTGGACTCCCTTTACTACAAGTGAATTTTACTTAATACCTACATATAATTTTTGATTAATTATTTATAATTAATTCTGAATATTTTTAATTTTTGTATGTATAGTTTTGAACATTCTGACCCAACAAGTATGCTGATTTTGCAAGGAATAGCAGAGTCTGAGTGTGGATGGACGCTTGTGGTCATGTCTTTGGTCATAAGTATTCCTTTGGAACATTCAAGGGGACCTCCGTGTATTTCTATGGTACTCAGGGCATGTCCGCTTCCGTCAAAGGTATTTTTTTAAATTAAAAAGAAACAGCATTTAAAAAAATAGAAAAATTAAATAAATTTTTTAATATTTTAGGAAGCGACGTCACAATTAACCACACACTTACTGAATGTATGCAAGGATGATAGTGACGCTGAAAAACTTTGTCGGAATACTTGTGTTGTTATCGGATGTTTGGCTAATTTACTGGGCGGGCAGCAGAGCAACATTTTACTGAGTTCAGATGTACTCAACTTTTTAGTGTCACAATTGGTATGATACCATTAAAATTACAAGTTCTGTAATTATGGTATCATATAATACATAATGATGTACGTTAATTTTTTAGAGGACGGATGTTCAACCTACAATTATTTTATACGCTCTGATTGCTCTTGAAAAACTTGCACAAAGTGGTAAGTTAATGTTTTATTTTTTATACAAAATATTCATAAGAAATATTTGATATAATCTACAATTATTTTTTAAATTCACAGCGGAAAATAAAAATTTGATATTACAAACTCTGGAATCGAAGGTAGAAAATCCATTTTTAAAATTAGAGAAATGGGTTGATTCTAAAAATTGTGCAGAACGAGAAGTAGGATTTTCTGCCCAATGGTTGCTTGACAATATTTGTAAGTCAAAATTCCTCTATAAAAATGTATCATATAATTTATTACAATAGTCTCTCCCATTTTTGCATAATAATTATTGTCCTTGCAGTTCTCAAAAGTGATCGACCGTTTGGGTATGAGGTTGTGAATGACAGGAATGTGACCGTGACTCTCAACAGTAATGACGTGACGCCTTATTTAAAACTATCACCGAATGGGCTCGAGGTATAATAATTCAAAAAAAAAACCTTATCAAAAAATATTCCAAAAGTTAAAAAAAAATTAAAAAAATCATTTTAAAAAATCATTTTTTTAGGCTAGATGCGATGTACCATCATTTGAAAGTGTCCGAAGTACTTTTCAAATTGACTCGGGCTCATGGTACTACGAAGTACTAATTTTATCAGAAGGCCTTATGCAAATCGGTTGGGCCACAAAGAACGCGGCATTCTTAAATATGGATGACGGTGGGCTTGGAATAGGCGATGATGAATTTTCTGTTGGATTTGATGGATATCGGAAGCTCTTGTGGCATTGTGAGCAAACTCAACAAATCTCAATGCCCCGATGGAAGGCTGGCGATATCGTGGGAACTCTGATTGAGTTGGATGCATTGGAAATTATATTTTATCTCAATGGAGAGGTTATGGCCACTAATAAGGACGTGTTCGACCATGCAAAGTAAATAATTTGTTTATTTTGTAATTGTACATATATGGATTTTTATATTTTACTATGTTTGTTTATTTTCAGAACTGGATTCTTTGCAGCTGCAAGTTTTGGAATATTTCAACAATGTGAATTTAATTTTGGAAGTCGTCCATTTTCATTCCCTCCGGTTGGAAAGGAATTTAATAATTTTAATGACCAGGTTGTGTTGGACCCGACGGAGAAATGCAAAGTTATACTGCCTAGGTATGAAGCCATAACTAATTTATCAAAAATTAATCGAAATTCTAAAACATATCAAAATTATACTAAAAATGTCTTCCTTTTGCAGGCATTTAAGAATGAAAGAATACTTGAGAACGGAGAGTGTCCGGGAAAACATTTGCAAAATTTGTGTTGACAATATTTCGGATATAAAATTCTTACCTTGTGAACACACGTAAGTACATTTGTTCTAATTAATAATTAATGCATAATTAAAAGATCATAGTATAAAATACAACTAATACGAATATTCTTTGCTTACAGGGGCGTTTGTTTACAATGTTCAGAGCAATTGGACATTTGTCCATTCTGTCGAGAAGTTATCGTTGAAAAAAGAAAGACTGAGTTAATTGAAAATTAATGTGATTCTCTTTATACGTATACATATTAATATAACCAAAAAAAAACGACTGAATTAGCTTACAATTAAAGAGAGTAGTGACTGATCTTCATAGTGGAATATAATTTGTTAGTAAGTGCCTACCTTTATGTGACAAATATATTGCTTCTACATTTATACATCGAATGAACAATCGTTGAAATTTGACTACTGCTTGTACAATGTTGACCTAGTGCAAGATTTGGTTTCAAATT
>JAQGCB010001010.1:0-16750 GCA_034698835.1 Protaphorura tricampata | reverse complement strand
TAGTTTATGTTATCTTGTTCAAGCCAACTGTCTCTTCCGTAACCCTTTTACCCCTTACAATACAATGGATTCAATTCTATCTTGAGGACACCGTCATAAATAGGAGGACATTTATGATAGAAAAGGGTATTACGTTTAAGTACATAAAGTTGAAGTTGTAATTTTGTTATGTTTGCTGTTTGTTTCATTAAGAAGATAATGGGAATGCAAAGTAAACAACACTGTTTAGGTCGTATCGTGTCGAATACAAAGAATTAAGCAACATTAGGAAAGTACTTGTTTTTGTCAATATATTTCAGGGTTGTGAGAAGATCCAAAGAATTTCTTATTTTGAGGTCATGTAAATACATATGTTAAGTAGCACTTTAGGGTTGTTAAATTGATTGACGCAAAACGAAAGGACAAACACAACAAGAATTTTATTCTCCAAGAAAACCGACAACTTTCACTGCTATGCTGTAGCGGAAATAGGCACTCAACTATTTTTAAAAATAGCTTCTTTAGACTTCCTTACAGGTGTGTACGTACACAGTTAGCATAAAAATAGAATTTTGGCAGTCCAGTTCCGAATTTGTAGATTCAGTAATGGTAAAAGGTGTGGTCAAGAAGTAGTTTTGACTAAGTAAGATTAATTAAATTCCTGAATTAAAAGAAGGGTTTATACCCCTCGTGGGATAGGTTTTTCTAGTAAAAGTAGAAAAGTTGAGACAATGATTTCAGTTTCATTTACTGGTACTTTACATTTACACAAAGAAAATAAGCCGGTGCCGCGTATAGGACGAATTTGTACATATATTTTAATATTTTTCCAAAATGACTATTACGGTGACACAGGCATATGTTTGAATTAATTCATGGTTTGTAGTTAATTAATGTTAAATAGAAGTCAATCCATCTCCTAGAAATTGAGGAATTCCAATGTAAGGGTCAGTGGGGCGAGAATTGCATAGCCAATGTCCGAAGATTTTGGACATAATTTTTTATTCCTTTCTTTCTTGAATGAGTAGTTTGTCAATCCGACAGTGCTTTGTTGTCGGTGAAACACTGACCCAATGATATGGGTGACTGCCAAGGCACAAGCACGGCACATATCATGAACAATTCTTCATGATTCATAAAGTCAATGATTCGTTTCGCTCCGTGAGTTGAAGATTGATTTCTTTTCTTATAGAGAAGAGAAACCTCATTTCCTCTCTCTGATCTAGAATCTTGATCCGAAGTAATTTATGGTCTAGCACTAAACAATGTAAACGTAGTCTCATCAAATAAGTACACTGTGAAATTGCTATTTCAAATTATAAATAGACTCATTAATTAAAATTCGCACTCGTGCTCAAATAGCATGCAGTACTTGACATAGAGAATGGGCTAGCCTTCCATTTCAGTACTAGGTGGTAAAGTAAGGGCTGATGATCTGTGCCACTATGCTACATCGGAACGGAATGAACCAAATTGGGCTATGAAATTTCACTATAACTCCACTTTGCCGGGGTCTCCGACCTTGTCATCATTGTCAAATTCGTCAGTGTCAAGTGTCAACATATGTAGGATTCATTTAATTTAATTTCCTACTCATTCCTTTAACTTCCGCGAAGGAAGCATTTAACAAAGTCGCAGACACGGCGTTGTGTTGTTGACCTGAATAGAGATGACCTCCCGGTCGCATTCTTAAAAATCCACAAGCACAGCATGACAGAACTTGCAAAGTATACATCAATGTCAAGTCCACTTAATTGTTTCACTACTGTGTACTTCCAGTAGTCAGTCAAGTGTCATTGTGTTATTTCAAAAAATTAGGTCGTACAAGAAGTGAGAAGTGACTCTTATAACCCACCCACGTCAAACTCTGCATTGGGCTGGGATGCCTTGTTCTTACCTGGTTTTTTACTTTGATTCCAATTCAACAATTTCACCTCAGTTAAATAGGAAGGAAGAAAGTCTTAAGGATTTTCTTCAAGAACGAGAATCCACTTGAATCCTAAGCAATTCATTCTGTTTCTGTTGTATGGTTGTTGTTTTGGTTGAACGGTTGAAGGACACACTAGTAGTTTCACAAGGGACAGTGTTCGAATGGAAAACCGATCAATTGACCAATTCGGGTGTCCTCAGCGTGAGTATTTTTACACATTATTTTATATGAGGCAGTCAGTTGTATCAGATTACTGAGGCACCTCTTCAGCTTCGCTATGTTGAACGTTCGAATAATTCGATAAGCATCTGTGAGAGGCTGAGAGGTGGTTATAGAGGTTCTTCTCTGTTGCGATTTTTAAAAACATCTCAGTCTGGACAAAAAATATGTAGTGCTATTTGACCAATGAAATTTTCCGACGAATGTCAATTATGGGTTAATTAAAAAGAATCATTTCTCATTAAAAGGAAAGTGGTGTACATGTCAAACGCGTGGTGAGGAATACCTGAGGTGATAAATTGTATTAATGTACCAGCTCACTAAATTGTTCATCGTTATCCGAATTTACATGAGAACATTTCCCTCGTAAGATGTGAAGATGTTCCTCAATGCAAAAGAATTCCTTAACACATTTTTTTTCATCCACTCCTTTATTTTTTGTTCAACATTTCCCATTGTTGTCTTTATATTAGCTGTCTTAAACCTTTGCATGTGTTAAAACGTGCAGTTCAGTGTTGAATATTTAGGAACCAGTTCGTCACTTTTCTATGTGATCTAATCTAATCTACATGGATGCATTTCGGTTGGTACGGTAGAAGAAGGATGACTGGTTTGAATCGATTTCAAGTGCAATTCAACCATTCAACCGTGAAATCAAATGCACAAACACTAACACTAGCAAATCCCCTTAATTTTTTTTTTTGATAATTTCAGATTTTCATATTACGCAATGTTGTTTATATTGTTACCTTCCCGTCCTAGCATCTTCTGTGCTGGTCCATTAAAGATTTCATTAAATATGAAAAAAATACATATCCTTGACAAAATTAATCGTTTGAACATCCTAAATCGTGTTTCGCATGGTGTTAACAACGGCTCATTAGTTTCAGCGGAGTGTACGTTACAACTTTGATTAATTAGAATTCTTTAGGAATGTCTGAGCTAAACGAATGTGATTTGTGTGTTTGTTGATTCACGAGATGAGATTCGAATTAAAATGTGGTTTTTAGCACAGTACATTTGTTTCAGTTTTTTTACTTTTGACTTCTTGTCTGGAGACCTAAATGCTGAGTAGTACATCCTGTTAGTTAGTCTCGTTAGTTTAAGGAAATATTACAAAGAAAATTTCTTCTCTGATGATGATCCTGAAATGTGAATAGAATAGGTAGCAATCAATTCGTCCCAAGATTTTGCATCTCAGACGATTTTACCAAAACTGGATAAATTTTGTTCAAGTTACACTAAAAATCTAAATCTTGGTGGTCTCGATTAATCAACGCTGGCAGTTTTAGGGTAGCCTTGATTCAACGAAGATAATTATGAGTACACTCTACATAAATGAGTATACTTTATATTCCACAGATTTTTTGCATTCAGTGGTTCTTACTAAAACCTTTGATTCCGACTTATGAGCTAGCTTCTTCGATTTAATGTATTCGCTTAGTGCGTGTTTGATTGTGAAACGTGAGTAGTATAAAAATCATGTTTTTGTTGTATTTCCCCCAATTTTTCCAACTTTTAACTTTTGGGCTGCACGAACAAAATCTCAAATCCTATCAGATCTTGTATTAATTGGAATTGATGGTAATACCTGAGCTTTAGTAGGCGATTTTGTCTGTTTGATATTGAATTTTAGAAGAAAAAAAAATTGTTGTCATTTCTCTTAATTCTCGCCACAATTTCTACGTATCGTATACGTATTCGTGACCAGGGCAGTCGGAATGACAAACTGAAAGTTTGAACGTGATCAAAGGTTTACTTAAAAAGTGGTTTCGTTGTAATTGGTTTCATTGTTGTAAGGTTTTAATTAAGCATACCTTGCTTACATAGACCAAACGTATATTATGATTAATGTTGTTTTATTGTATTGTAAGAAATCTGGTTTTTTCATTGTTATTTTTCTTAATTTTTACATTTCAGTCGGTCCACAAAAATCAAGACTTTTTTTTCTGCCTTGAAGAACTAACAACTACTCGATATTCTGGTGGATCATCTTCATCTCTTGTTGTGTGTTGTTGTGGGGGTGCCTACTGCCAATTTGCCATTGCAATTGCCATGTGTTTTGTTTCGCCTCCAAAAGAAAGGGGAATAACTTGTTCGGAAGCCACAGCAGGTAGTCAAAGTCATTTTTGCCACGCCACGATGAATAATGAATAGGAATTTCTGCCGGTTAGACTTTTAGACTTGACTTACACTCAAACTAGACACAAATCACAAAATCCCTATCACTAAGTGTTGGTCTGCAAATTAGAACGGACGGACATTCCTGTTTAGTACAATAAATATACAAGGCATTAATTACTGTGGGATTCAACCTCATAAAAATGAGGAGAAAAAGTTCTTCAATTGTTTACACATTTTCTGGGGTGAAGTGTGTGTGTGAGGAATGAACTTGAGAGTTTGAGTTGAGCTAAATTCTCATGGAAAGGAAAGAAAGGAAATCCGCAAAGGAAGTCAACTAGAGTTGGAAAAAAAAATTATGTCATTTTTGTATCGGAGAGTGAAATGTAAAACAATTAACACCTGTGCTGTTGGATTTGGATTGGACCTGCAACAGTAATATGAAAAAGTGGACGTGTTGGACACCAATGTCAATGTCTGGAGTGCATCAAAATCTACAAATACGTCGATTTTATGTATTCAAGGAAACTGTAGCTTTTATTTCGTAATTTGTCACAACCAGGTTTTTCCAAAATGCTCAGCCGCAGCATGGTAATGTAATGTGTAGGAAGTGTGTATAATATGTGACATTTTATATTTATATTCTAATTTTTAGTCAAAGTTTTATCTATAGTTTTTCACGAAAGTGCAGTGCATGTGCAGTAATATTTTGTGATTGTGATTGTGATAAAGAAAAAGTTTTACTGTGGGTCGGTCGGAACAAAAAAATTAGTTTTTATAAACTTTTAATTTCATTTAAGATGAAAGTACATTTTGATTTTACTACGAACAGAACTTACGGACATATTTTTTATTTTAATTACAAATTGACGAACGATTTAAGAACGTAGACTGGAGTTTGTGTCCAAATGGCCAGTCATCAAGAATTCGTATTGGAATGGACCATGTTGGATGCGGATTGTAATAATTGGACTGTGAATGGTAAGGATTTTATATATTTTTAAAATACCTAGTTAAAATCACAGTATATCAATATAGTATTCATCCCAACTCAAACCATTCTGTTATGAGACTGCGATATGTTCACTATTAGAAAGCTATATTTCGGATTCTAATATTTATTCTACTATTCAATCGACATTCTCTAATTTGAAATCCTAATAATTTCGACAGTGATGTTGGTCACTTCGCTAGTTAGTGCATTCAACGCAATCAATTTTGTATTAACAAAAGTTATCTAACTAACCTAACCTGGTTGTGTAATCTCAATCTGAAGAAGAGTCAACGAGCTTGCTTATGAATGGAAGTTCATTGTAACGAGTTGCAAAAAAAACTGCAACAATTTACATTTTGGATTAATTCCATCAAAACTAGTTAACATAATAAACAAGTCCACGTTCTTGTGGACCAACATAACAACACGACACTCTTAGGTTCACGAACGACACACTCGTAGATACGTAACGAAACGAGGTTATTGGCAATTGTAGTCGTAGTCATTCATAGTCGTCGTAGTAGTAGTAAATTGGCAACCAGAGTTCACACGCACAACACTTTAGAATTCTTCATAGAAGATGTAGCCAAGCCCGAAACCCAAAAAAAAAATGTCGCGCCGTAATCCTCGAACTCGTACAACAAACTCATTTGACTTTTCTCATTCAAATTATTTTGCGTTTTTGTTTGTGTCATTTTCATTTTGCATGGTTCTGCTCAGCTCAGCTCGTGCCAAACGTCGTCGTTTTGTTGTGTGAGTGTCAATTGAATGAATATAGGCTTTCCATGTGAAAGGATTCGCAGTCGTAGTCGCATTGTGCAAAATTTATTTTTGTCCCCCGAAACCTAGTTTAACCCACGTTCTAGTAAAATAACGTCGTGGTTCCTGATAAATCGGGAAGATACTACGTCAAAAGAATGCGGAAAACAAAGTCGGGTCTTTTTTCTCGGTTTTAAATTCAATAGCTTGTTTACCAGTAACAGGTTCTTATCGCGTTTCAGAAAACACAGTCTAATTAATAGCAACCTTGCCTTTGACTAGATCATTATCTTGGTCATAATTTAAAAAAAAGTTATACTTTTTTGGGCCTCTGACAGAACGTATGCGTATTTTGTACTTGAGTTTAAGAAAATAGAGATTCTTCTCTTCTCTTGATTTGAGCTTTAAAAGTACATCAGTCCACTGCACTGGGCTTATTTGTGAACGAAATGCAAACATTTTGTTACACAACAATCCGCCCATTCAATTGCATTGGAATTGCAATCATTCATTCATTTATTCACTCATTGAGATTGGAGTGACATTTTGAATAGAGAGTTAACACAATCTTAAGCACTTTGACAGAATGACACCGTTGGTTAAGGTGTCGTAATCTTATTTTGGTTTTCATTTCATTCATTCATATAAGGTTGCATAAAATACAAACTAACTTGACTTGTCTGGACTGACCAATTCAAAATGTAAATACAAATACATAAATTGGAGATTCAATACAAAATGTGTATGTACTTAAATGACGGCGGTATGGTAGAAGCGTCAGATGTATTGTGGCGTTTGAATTCGCAATACATAGTTTAAGTACCTCAAGTCAATCAAATCCATTCAGCATAATTTATCATCTCTTCCTAATTTAGACACCAAATGCAAACGGATAGTTTAATGAGCGTTAAAGACATGACACTTTACATTGCAATTTACAATTCCAAACCTGAACAAGTTCTCAAGCACGTGCATGGACATTCTTGCATCTTGCGTTCCTAGCACTACAGCGTGATTGGCCCGAACAATTCCATGTATCGTATTCGATTTACAATTACACGTTACCAATTTTTTATTATGGGATCTAGTCCCAATTTACCATTCTACATGATGGATTCTCTCTAAATTAACATAGGGTTCATGAAATAGTTTCAAGTTCAAATTATGATTGTTTTTTTTAGTACTTTCCTCGACCACTAGTCAGGCTTACTTTTGAATCTCATTTAACATTTTCCTTGTAGATACATTTATCTCATAAAATGTTTCCTATCCATGCATTTTCCCACAGTTCCGATTGAGAATCATTTTCCTTATTTGCATCGCGAGATCTTCAACCGGATGATGGATACAATTTCTCTTGAATTGATATGCCCGAATTTGGAAAAACCAATCATAAGACCTAATTGACTCACTTTTGCCTAATGTGTTTTCCTCAAGTACACAAGGAAACATTCACATCGGTTCTGATGTTTGCCCACCCATATAGTCATGTTCTCGTTCGTTAACTTAACAAACTATCATTTGGCACTTGCAAAATCACAGTTGATTCCTTTGGTGTTTCCAATAATCCCTGACTAGTATTTTGTTTATGGAATAGAATCCCCCCACGTGGATCACCGACAGAGTTGGATTTGCCTGTGGTGCCGAGCGGATTTTAAATTGTAGGATGGATAGCAATAAATTGGAAAACCGCTCCGGTAATGAGGAAATGTGGAGTGAGTGACCCAATTTAAATTATAAGGTGGCTTTACAAATGTTTGTTCTCAACAAGTAGAGTGCATTAGCATTAGAGTCTATGTATGAAGAAAAAAAAGTCTCTTCCTAAAAATAAATACAATGAATGAATTCACTGAATGAAAAGATGAAGAATTCCATTGAGTTGGTTTTTTGTATCATTGAATAGGTTTCCTTTCTACAGTGGGATTGTGTCAGTAGTGTGTGAAGTTTTAGGAATTTCATTCACATTATTTTTGAGAAAACGAAACTTAACTAGGCTGGACATCAAGTGTGTAAAGTACATTCACGTGCATTGCGTTTGAGCTGTTAACCTAACATCATTTTCCCATTTAATTAACGAAAGTTACTTAGGACCACTTGGGACGTTGAAAATGTTGGAATTGGAATCTTGCAGCCATCTCGAGAAGAATAATATTTTTGGCACGCATCACACTCGGCACTCCTTCTGGTACAATAGTGTGTAATTGTATGACTGTAGTACTATGACTAGGACTGCCGTCTGTTAAACTGAAAGGCTCATTAATTTCATTGCAAGATGTTATGGACTCAGATTTGATAATTCGCTGTATCTCAAATCTGCATGCATCCATGCACTTACATTGTTAATTAATTAATAAATGTTGTTAAAGTATGATATGGTACGCATGTGTGGGCGTAGAGTTATTGAAAGTCTAACTTTGGAACTTTCAATTCCTTTCCTTGTTGTTGCAATTTTTGTAAATACAATTAAGATTTGTAATGTTTTACAAGTTTTTAATTAGCATTTGATTTCTAATTATAGATGTAATAAAATTAGAAACAGGAACAATAATCCGAGTGCTTACTACGAAAGCCAAGCTTGACAGGAGACTGCACAAATGTACTTATCACGTACTATTTGTAATTCTTAATTCTAGCATTCACATTATGTTTGGTCAAATAGCTTAACACGTTCAGTAACAGTGAGCAAAGGAAATTAATAAAACACAGAAATTATATTTACAATTACGCAATGGAATAAAATAAATTTAGAAGGTGTGTGTAAAGTACGAAGGATTCACCTGTGCTTGAGAAAATTACAGAATGTTTCGGAGATTTCAGGAAAAGTAATTGTAAATCCATACGAAATGAGCTTCGATTTTACTCACGATCTTAAAAATTAAACGGAATACATCAACTTATAAGGAATGACTATTAAATTTCTTTCCTTATTAACCAGAGCTAAGCTCTTGTAAATTAGATTCACTCATATCATTGAAAGAAGCGTCAAATTTTTGGTTATAGTAGGAGGGGTGCTCGCCTTGAAATTATTACGGTAGAGGAGAATACCATAATAAGTAAAGCAAGCGTTGAAAATTACACGATTAGCATTATTGCACGTTAGACTAATTGGTTTGGCCCAACCACTTGACCGTTCACCTTAACATGATCACTGTCTGCTATTATTCAGTGCATTGCAGGAGCAGCAATGACTTCACACAATTTTTACTTCATTCCCACGATGGGTATGCCTTTTTTTTGCTATAGAATTATTCCTGACAAGGAAGCATTCTGAAGTGTAATCCTCTATTCTTTTATATCATTCTTATATTTCGTGAATATTCATGTAACACCTGAATGTGATCTGTTTTGTCGAGGGGTCAAGAAGTACTCTTTGATCAAGATAATTTGAAGTATAAGTAGTAGTAGTTTGAAGTAGTTATACTTCAAATTATCTTGCTCTTTGATCACTTGTCTCTCGTAAATTAGACTGAGCGTCCAGGAATTATTGAAGAACGTTCGTTCACAGAAACTCCAGGTTTTCAAATTAGATAGACAAAATAGAATGTTCAAATATGAAATTGTATTTTTTTTACTAATGCATTAAAATGCTCATCCACGAGCCGACGCCTCGGCGGAAATCATGTGTTACCAACCTGTATAGTATTTTACTATTAATTGATAAAGAATTTTATAACGAACGACACCAAAGAATTGACTCCTGAAATTACCAAATGTGTGCGATGCGCGATGGGTCTGAAATTATTCCTTTAAATCCTTTCCGTTAAAAGCGTCGTTATTATTTTGATTAGAAAGATGAATTGATGAGATTTACATTGATAGCTGTGTTATGTCTTCGTATTTTTCCCTGTGTTAAACGTTGGAGATCATAGTATTTCTCCATTGAAAGCTATAATTTATTGGAAATAACAATGAGAATTTGGAAAAGTTGACGACGGAATAAATTCATGGTATTCGTTACTTTCTTTAAACTTTCACAAATCATATGTACGTTTCGATGATTTACTAGTCTCAAATATTAAAATATTCATTCATGTCTCTAATTTATAATTATACATTCGTCCCATCAATTGCTGATTCGTCTCGAGTCAATTTTTTTTAATTGGACTGTTAAATGTTTACTCGTCTTTCTTGATTGATATTTTCCTATACGTATTCCTTAAGTTTCGGACTTTGCGAAAGACATACTATCTGGGAGAAATTTTACCTCTGCAAAATAGAATCAATTAAAAAGTCGATGGTATCTTGGTATCGCATGAATTCATTTCATAGTATTATTAGTAATTACTTAGAAATCGCTACCCTCTTGGCCTTTAGGCCTATGGATCGCCGTACTTGATGCCACCCGACGCAAGTGTGTTAGATGATTGGCTTTAATTACAAAACGTCATATGTACTCACACGGACATATTGTACACCAGATAATGAGGAAAGCACGAGAAAAATTAATTTTCGCCTAATGTTAATTATTTCCGCTTGCCTCTCAAGTGATATTTTGAAAAGAATGTTGATAATTGGGGTAAACAAAAGTTTCTAATCAAATACAAATTCAATGCAGCCTTCACTTTGAAATGCACAGCTCTGACGAGCTGAATCTTCAACAATTCCCGTTTGTAATTTCATCAACCCATCATCATCATTCATTTCAAAAACCTTTACTACTATTCCAAAGGTTTTCTCTGTACAAATAATTATTAAATTGAAAAGAATTCAATGAATATCCAAATTGAGTAGAGAGGAGAGTATGCTCTGTGTAGACTGTAGACACAACGGAAAGCAAGAAAGGCGCAGTTTAAAAATGTAATTACAGCAAAAACTTGGACGTTCAAAAATAAAAGAAATAAAAAGAATAAAAAAAATATACAAAAAAAAACTGAGTGGGTTGCTTCGCACTTGGAAGAACAATTGAAGATTGTTCGTAATCATCAGATTATCTTGTTCAGAAGCTTGATTCATTCGTCTCAATCGTCGAATCGTTTGGATTGTACGTTTTTGTGAGATTTACAATTCATTGCATTGAATTGCAAGTAATGGTACGCATACATACATAGCTGACAAAAAACTCAAAGATCGTCTTCACGGAATTTCACTTTTATCACGAGTGATGTCTATCTTCTTGTTCGCAGTATTTTTTCTGGTCTGTCCTTTCAATGTCAATGGCTACTAGTCTGGTAATTTTTTTTTGCTTTCCATTTCACGTTTTTATAAAAACTGCGTTAATTTGCTACTGGTCGAGATGCGAATTATTGCCAAGTTTTCGTTGGGTTGTGACTGCCGTCAGTATATATTTAGGAACAGTATTAAATGAGCCCAGACACTTTAAGAAAAATATAACGACCAAGAGAATAATGTCGCATGTCGCTACCAAAATTCGCATAAACGTGCGTTTGCGTTTTCAACAAATGCTTGTCACTTGTGGACGTTATTAAATAGTGGGTAATTAAATTTGACGAGTCTCGGAAATGCGGACAGTACTGCAAAGGATAAATTCTTTGTGCTGGGATATGTTGAAAATGAAAATCACAAGTGATTCAAATTATGTTAATTACTTTTCAAATCAATTTAAACCATCAGTTTCACATATACGATTTAAAAACTGAAAGGCATGTGTACCTTTGAAGAATTTTTTATTACCTATAAGAAAAATTTACGAGGCCATGAATTATGAAATCATGCTCACATCCCACACATAACAGTTGTGGATAATGTAACATGGCTCATATTTTTGTTTGGGACCTTTTATTTTGAATGTGAAAAAGTGACATCTCATGAGGTCCACCCTGCTCTTGACCAATTTGAAGAGTCTGACAGTCTATATTTTTCTCATTCCTTTTGTTCTAACGTGAGTTGTATATTCATTACTTATGTTTGTTGACTTTTTTATTGACACAAAACAAGTTGTTAAATTGTATTGATTGATAGTTCTCGATTTCAATATAATTGATAAATGAAGGTCAAAGGTGATTATTCTCTAGACTTCCTATTTTGAACATTTGAAAGGATGAGTACGTACTCCTTGTTTAATCTAGCCCGGAACGGGGTTGATTAATAAACCTATTCAGAATAGAATTTTTGAAATTAATACAAGAAGAAGGACATTGGAAAGCAAAAATGTAATTTGTTCAGTAGTAATCATGTAACGCTCATTTAAGTAAGCAGACCAAGCAGCGTCCTTCAGAGATTAATACATGACATAACCTCCACCTCCCCCATCCAATTACGCAACGAGATCACTAAACTCAATGTAGTGATTTTTTTTTGTCTCAGTATCACAAAAAAATGTCTGTCTTAACGGTAGCAGTTTGGACAATCATTCATTCGTGTTCTTGACTAATTGTTATTTCCTTTGGCCACATTATTACACTAAAGTCCACCCACTTCATAATGTAATCTTCACATTATGTTTCTGTTAAATAGTTTTGAACTAAAGTCTTTAGCAATTATTTTTTATCTTCCGTACCCAACACGGTCATTTATTAAATTGGAGAGACCGTTGTTGATTGCGTATTGCAGATTGCAGATTACACTGCACTTGCACTTTTGACTTCAACTTTGCCTTGCAATGTGCGGTAATGAATTAGAATTATTTCCAAAGGCAGGTAAAGACTTGGATACGAGTATTATTTCAATTATGAAATCTAATTGTCCGACTCATTGTTATTATGACTTGTGGTCTTGAGAGTGAGATATTAAATATTAATATTGCGTACGTATGAAATGAAAAGGTTAATCAATTTGTAAAGAGAAGCCACAAATGTTTACGTTATGTTTGTGTTTTAATATCACCATCAGCCTTCGAACATGAAGGAGAAAGAAAAATGCCACACGATCGGGCCATTCTTACTGCCGACTTTTGAGCTAGATTTCACAATTTTTTTTTATATTCAGTTTTCACATCAAGTTTCTTGCATTTGCGATTTGTGAATGAGTCACGTTCAATTCAATTCCAATGTGTTGGGATTTACATTATTGCAAAAATTTTATTGTCTTTAGACAAGACGCAGACCTCAAATCATTTTCATTACAAGTTTGGCAAAGCCACAGGCTAGACAAGAAAGACAGAAGTTGACTTTTTATTATCAGCAGTCGCAGTAGTGTTGCTTCTTTAGCCGTTGGTGATTATTTAGTAGTTTAAGTTCGTCATTTCATTTCCTCCTTCCTCCTTCCTTGTCAAGGGTATTTTTTAAAAATAAAACGAAATACATAAAAATAGTCAGTCATTCAGTAATATTCCGTCACATTAGAGAAACCTTAGTTTGCCCTTATGATTATACATTATCTTAACATTATCTTATTGCCCTCGGTCAATAGTTCTTCAACGAGTACTCTTTGCCTTACTTGACATAATTTGTTGATTAGACACTCTACCACGTAAACACAGAAAAAAAACATGGACTATGGACATTTAAGAAGATTTGACTCGAGTATGCATAATATTTCGTGATGTGATAAAATAAACATAAATAATAATTATTTACATACATTTCCGTCCGTCCGTCACGTTTAAAATTTTAATCCGAAGTAGTTGAACTGCACGAGTGAACGTACGAGTTGTTGTGTGCTCCATTGCAATGCAAGTTTAATGTTCTTCGGTGCAACGAATTTTCTGTATTTTTAAACCCCGAGGGAGAAGTCGTGCGACTGAAATTACTTCTAATTTTAGTCTGTAAAGGAAGGAAATGAACGTAACGTACGTAACATAACGTGTATTCTGGCTTTAAAGGCTTTTTAAAAAAAATTCAGACCCTTTCTAGTTTCTACTATGTATGAGAGTGACTCAGACTCAAAGAGAATTTTATTTTAAGACAGTCGGTCGAGTCCACTCCACAGTTGACAGACAGTTGTGGTCCGAGGAGAACAGCCATGTAGTAGTGACCGATAGATAGACAGTCTAACAAAAATTAACAAAGATTCTGATTTGATGATAAAATTAATCGAATCACCGAAAAACTTTTCCCAAGCCTAAGCCAGAGACTGACTCAATTTAGTTTACAATCAAATCAAACCAGATCGAGACGAATCGGCTAAAAATATAATTAATTTAAATCGGACTGACATGGCAAATTGAATGCCGAATCTAGAACAGAGCACAGCGGAGTCAGTGACTTGCCAAAAAAAATTCGGTGAAAGCAACAATCATTTATTTGCATTGCATTGGCCGACTGACCGATTGACCACAAATTGTGAATTGATTGTGCTGTTGTTTTTTTGTTATACCAAATATCAGCTGACTGAAGAAAAAAAGAAACTAAACATTTGTTGTTTTATTTGTTTTACATTTATGTACATTACAAACTGTTAATTACTTAAAAGTTTATTGGACATACGTACGTATGTAAAGTAATAAGTCGTTTACACCCATCATTACTTGACTACTACACTTGTTAAGAGAGCAAAAAAAAGTGCACCTTGTCAGAGATTTGTTTGTGATTGTATGCATTGTATGTCAACCGATTTGGTAGTTTCACAGTTTGATCGATAGAAATGCAACGCTCTAGGATGAGAAGGTCATATCCACTAGACAAAAACTCATTTGCAGAGGTGAAAGGTGGGTGAAAACTTGTTACGTCTATCATCTTTATTGTACATCTAAATTGTTTTGAAAGTAATCCTTTTTAGGAGCAGGAAATATATCCATATGATATATTCTTATTCTTCTTAACCAGTATATTCCCTGTCACTCAAAATCTGCATTCTGCATCATTATGCTTGCTGGCGGCAGAATCCGTTCAGTCGCTGCTAAATTATTTCTAATTTTAAAACGTTAGCATTGAAAGCGCACATGAAATTATGTATCATTAATATTCCAAATGTCAGCTAATTGTGCTATATGGTACAGGCTACCTATGCCGCTTCGCTGTTATGAGGATTCAATTCCTGGGATAGATTTATGGGGTTGTCTGCTAATTAAATCATTAGGACGTCGGCGTCCGAATTATATTGTCTCATCACGTGACAAAATATCATTCGAAGATTAATTTATCATTGTCGTAAATATATCTAATTGTAATTTTATTCTCTGTTCTCAGATCTTCAGCTAGCAGCGGAACTGGGACGAACACTTTTGGAGAGAAATGAAGAGTTGGAGAATGAATTAAAATCACAGCAAGTTATCATTGAGGATCAAGGGCAAGAAATAGTGGTGAGTAAATGTAAAACCAAACTGGACTATTTTTTAAGTCCATTCGATATATGTAAGTGCATATGCATAGCACTATTGTGCATAAAGAACTTTCCTGCCATTTTGACAGAATTTGACAAACAGTCTTGTGTATATTGAAATTGGAGGGCTCGATCCGATTATGAAATCTTTCTGTATTTGTCTGCTACTAGTACTGGTACCTTCCATAGGCCAGGTGGACGCTAGGCCATCCTATTAAATGATCGATGATCTGACCTTACTCACAATTGTCAATGAACCATATTATAACGGCAATATCGGGCATGGAGGTGGTCGAAACATTATTGAAATTTTGCAACTTTGAGTTGATTGTGTGGGTGAAACACATACACAAAACGAAACCAAATGACTCAGCGCATAGATGATGTTCTGATAACTCATTGCATTTATTCAAGTAGTATTTTGTGTAAATCTGCAAGAGATTTGTAATCTGTAAAAGTATACATTTCAGTTTTACACTACACGTACACAAGTCAGTGTGATTTATTTCTTCATTCATGATTTATGAATGAACTCCATGTAATTATTCCTATTCCCACTTCCTTTTAAGGAAGAGACGACTCAACTAAGTAAGTGAAATGTCTGGTTCCTCTCACCCAAAATGTAATCTTCTCAGTTTGTACATTTTTGTGTATAGACTTCCTTTCACCTTGTAAACAACCGAAGAGGAAATGAGTCCATTGACTCATAATTTATATTAGGGGAATGTGTATCAGTTTCCCGTCACTATTTAGTGATCATTACATTGAACATTAAACATGCGCCTACGGATAGGAGTAATTCACGAGTGGACGGCAGTTACAAAGAAGTTGCAACTGGATTTATGTATTAGGATCATGTCCACTCTCATAAAAAGCACCAAACCGCGTGTCAAAAACTTTCGAAATTATTAATATTGTTGGGGTGGTCTGTCTCAATTTTCGTGCTCGTCGATCGCGATCGTTCATTAGATTTGGAGTTGCGTGGAGTCAATTTTTACCTTCTTTTTCTAAGGTTGAAAATTGAACAGTTTTCTTGATCTGATTGTTATTATTATGCATACTCGCCACCGACCGACCGACCCTCTACAAATTTCCCTAATTAGATTTCTCTCTGCATGTTTCCAACATTTAACTTTTATGTTTTTATCTTACTTGCCGGCCGGCAGGCCGCCGGGCTTGCTGCCGCGCCACGAGTCAGTAATTTTCGTGTACGTTGCACGCTAACAATGAATAAAGAACAGCATTTCACTAGAGTTAAGCAGGTGAATTGGGAAGGAAACTTGTCTGTTTTTGGTGTAACAATAAGATGGAATGAGCATAGAATCCTAACTGAACGAAAAAATATGATCAATTCGGCCTCAATAATTACTCTGAATTTCAAAAATACAGATTTTATTTGAACAAATTACTTCACAAAGTTTGACCTACACACAAACAAGGCTAAAGGCTCGAATACAACACGAGTTTTTGTATTCATTTCATATCTAATTTTAAAAAAGACATCAAAAGATGATATGAATCTCTGGTTATAACGAAGAAGACTAAAGCTAATTCTCACATATATTAATATTAAAGATCGTAATTGCTGC
>JAQGCB010001009.1:0-16753 GCA_034698835.1 Protaphorura tricampata | reverse complement strand
GTATATTAAACTTTCTCTTTATTGGACACATTTTGGTGCATTTTTCGAGTTCGGTATATAGAGAGTCCACTGTACCCAGCATGCGGCAGTACGTGCATGGTCTGGGCAAGTTGAGTCAATTTTTTGCAACCTTGAATTTTTGACTCGGCACTACTGGTGGGATAAAAAAAGTGGGAAATAATTCCTGGGAAATTCGAATAGTCATTTGTCTAAATCTAAATCTTTTGTGACTGCCTTGACTTCTTAGTTAATTTTTCAACTAAAAAGTTAATTTTATTACAATTGACAATACAATTCACTGAAAAATAAGAAATTTTTTTTTTGTGGGAATCATGGCAAGTGAATCAGAACTGATTGATACGTTTGAGAATATTTTAACGGAAGATGGGAAAGAAATAGAGGGTGAGATGAATACGGAGGTTCAAGAAGAAAATGGACAGAATTTTGACACGATAATGGACGAAGACGAAGACAAGGTGACTAACCGAAGTTTTATTTGGAAAAATTTTGATAATATTTTATTCTATATCTTTACGAGAAAAATGTATTTCAAACATCAAATCGGAAAAATCCATAGAAGTCCCTCAATTTC
The DNA here is from genome assembly GCA_034698835.1 of Protaphorura tricampata. Lineage (NCBI taxonomy): Eukaryota > Metazoa > Arthropoda > Collembola > Poduromorpha > Onychiuridae > Protaphorura > Protaphorura tricampata. Next base: position 16,161 of record JAQGCB010001009.1, on the reverse strand, counting down.
CAATTTAACATTAATTTCAGTTTCTTTTAACGTTATGGTTGTATGTTCTGGTATGGGGAGACTGCATGTAAAATTGCAATAAATTTAAAAAAAGGTAACCATTCAATTGTCTGTCTTTAATAGTTGGACACCGAAGAAGTCGAAGATGAAGAGAACGAAGACGAAATTGAAAATGAGACTGAGGAAACTGTTGAAGAAATGGAGGAAGATGTAGGTGAGGGTGATATAGAAGTTGTGGATTTAGAAAGTGGTCAAAATTTAGAAGCGGAATCAGAAACAATTCTTGTGAATGATGATGACAATGACGATGAAGAAACTGGGAATGATAGGTCAGTTCGTTTACCGCTCTCAAGGATTAAAAAAATTATGAAGACAGATGATCAAGTTGGATTAGTTAATAAAGATGCTCTGATTGCCACCACAATTTTGACAGTAAGTTCTATTATTTTTTATCATTTTTAGCCAAACGGGTCATTTAATTTAGAAGAATTGCAGCTACAGGCATGCCTCCAAATCTAATTCTTACTCGTCGTCTAAAAAGTTCAAAACGATAGAGCCATCGCATTTTAAGAAAGAAATCAGCGGTTGTCCAAACTCGTTAATTTTTTCATAAATATTCGGTACGAAATTTTTACTTGGGACATCTTGCGAAGTTCATGAAATCATCAGAGGGGTGGATGAGATTACAATTTATGTATAATAAAGGAATTCATCCGACCATTCCATTATTCCATATTGAACTTCGGATTCATTTTGTAAAATTATAATGTTTCATATTTGTATGCAAATATGAATTTTAGTTCGAATGTGACCTTAGTGAAAAACTTGAGAATTTGACATATCTTAAATCACTTTCGAAATTACAGACATGTTTATTTTCGATCCTCTTCGGAATTTTTTGGAATGTAAACTATTAGATTTAACTGCCAAGTCAGTGATTATTTTATTCTTTTTCCAGGAACACTTTATCTCACTGGTTGCTCACCAGAGTTACAAACTGGCCGCTGCTAGCAAGAAAAAGACTGTGAATTTGAATCACGTAAAGTCTGCACTAACATCAAGTTCTATGTTTGATTTTCTTGAGGGAACTTTACCTCAGCTGGAAAGTTAAAAGAGGTATGGACGAATGATCCTGATTACTTAACTAAACTTCATCGATTTTCTGTGTAAAATTGTAAATTTTGACTCTATCGACTATATGCTCTATTGTAAGCACTTTCATTCAAGTAAAATAATTTCTGATGTACAATTCTCAACTTGAATTGAAATTGAAAAGTTACTATGAATAATGAAAGCACACGCGATATAAGATTTGACTTTATTTACTTACAGGGAGATTGTTCTTGAATATCCGGACCTGGAGGTAAATTATTTTGAAGTGTCCGAAAAGCTCGAGAAGGGATATTTGATCCTCGAAAACGAGGCTCAGTTGTATTATGAAGAGATGACCCTTCATCCACTACAAAAAAATTATTCAAGTTGTACGTATCCAAATTTTGTACATAATTATCGTATCGAACTTTACATTGTAATCAGTAATCACTCGAAATACATGCCCATGCTCATGCTTGGCATCAGAAACAGCATTTGTATTAAGGTGAAATGATTTAAATTAGTCAAATCATCAATAGTTTTGCTGGGTTCGATTTTGGGAACTTGTTAGGAAGAAAATATTCGGAAAACTCAGTCGAGCATTAATTTATTATTAGCTCAAATTGTGGAGTATTCGGGTCAGGCAGGTCAGGGGTCACATACTCCTCAATTAGAATGTCTACCTTTTGCCTTGATAGAATCCATTAATAATTTGTCTCCCTCGGTCATCTCTAATTTTCGTTGTTGAGGCTGAGTTCTTTGCGATTCTACGAGTATAATTTTTCATTTACTTACTTCACTGACCCAACAAATTCATCTTTACGGGGAATGTATCATTTAATAAGTAACTGATCAGTAATTAACAATTACACGTCTCTATTCTAGTCAAATCCATACAACTAACGTAGATTTTGTACCTACGTAAAACTGAAAGAAAGAAACATGATCTACGTCAAAATATCAACCATGCGTTTGATTTCCTACGTTAACACTGATAAAACGAATTTGGCTTAATATAAAATGATTTATGAATTATATTTCTTACCATCATCGGTAATTTTCTGAATAACCCGGAACGCCTTCGATTGAATAGGTTCCTGCCTTGGATTTTCGTCATCAATTGAAATCCTACAGATAATCGTAGTTAAATTAGTTTTTAATTGCTTTAGGTACCCTTTTTACTTAGCTGTTTCGTATGTACTTGTTTATCCCGCTTTGCAAATCTCCAGATTGTCCAGATTGCATTTGCATTTGTCTGTATTGCTCTTGTGCAGCTTGCGGAGAGTACATGTTCATTGGATTATTGTACGGAGTCGGTCCAACTCTTCTCATTGGCGTTGACCCTCCAGCTGATTGAGGTGTTTGTGGAGTCGATGGACCACTTTGGGGTGGTATTCGTTGAATACTTCCTTCCAGCTGAATCGAACAAATTATTTTAGCAAGTTTAGCCCAATAATTTTATATTGTTTCTTTTATCACTGGTAAATGTGATCGGAACTTAAAGTAGTTTAAACTCTCACCTGAATTGGTATCATTCGAGCCCCGTTGGCCACATTTCCTCCTACATTATTAGTCATTTGAATTTGGAAAGGAATCGCTCTATTTCCAGTATTTTGTTGTCGAGGTGGAGCCGGCCTTTCAACTTCATCATCCCTGCTGTCCTCCCTTGCTATCGAAATCGGAATTGTTCGTCCTGGCCCAGAGGTCAATGTTCCCCAAGGTGTATTTGCAGTCCCAACGTATGGTGGTGAAGTCTGATTTTGCATTCGATTATGTGAATTCATCCAAGGAACTGGTGCCTTATTCAATTGAGGTGTTTGAGGTGTATTTGACGAACTTCTGTTATCTTTTTCACTGTCGCGTTCGGACTCAAAACTGCTAGTTCGTCCAGTGTCTGGGGTTGGTACATGCGTTGTTACAGTATTTTGCTCTAGTTTCGGCTCTAACGGTGGGATATAAATTGAACCTATATTTTGACTCACAGTCTGAGCTTTAGTTTGCTGAGGTGGTGGGGGCGGTGGTTGTGACTGTATTTGTGGGATATATTGTCCATGTCCTTGGGCTGGGGCTCTTACAGACTGATTCATAAATGAAGGTGTTGATTTCGGTGGGCCCGGTTGGACATTCATATTGGCAATTGGTGGCGGTTGCGGTGGTGGTCCAAATGCTTGTTGCTGCTGTTGCTGATTTAGCGGCGGCTGTGGTCCAAACGCTTGTTGCTGCTGTTGCTGATTTAGCGGCGGCGGTGGTGGTCGAAATGCTTGTGGCTGTTGCTGTGGTGGAGGCGGTGGTGGTCTAAATGCTTGTTGCTGTTGCTGTGGTGGAGGCGGTGGTGGTCTAAATGCTTGTTGCTGTAGTGGAGGTGGTGGTGGTACATGATAAGTTTGACCACTAGGTTCATCTGGTACAGAAAACCGTTGTGGGGGTGGAGGAGGTGGTGGAAACTGATTTTGATAACTCTGACCTAGTTGTTGTTGGTCAGGAGCAAAACCAGGGGGTTTAAAAGTACGATTCAAACTTCCAGGATTAAATCCCCCTTGGGGAAAGACTGAAATAGGCATTTGTGGTTGCATAGCTGCTAAAGCTGCTGGGGGTAAATAAGCTGGGGTTGATGATGTGCAATTCTGTGTCGGAACGGAAGTTACCTGTACAATTAAAGTTCAGGGCATCACATATTTAGTTTAACCTTGTTACGACTTAAGACCTTAATTAGTGCTTACTCCTTCGGCTGCGGCATTCATTTGAATTCTTTTGGCCATCCTAGGACTCCTTATTTCTGAAAGGTCAATTCCACCAGGTGTGTATGTAAAAGGTTTCTTGTCTTTCATCATCGCACCTTGAATTGCCAATGGGGGTCCTTTGTTTTGAAGTGGTCCGACCTGTTTAATCAATCGAAGGAAGTGATAATGCAATATATGCGATAAAACAAAGATAGAGAAAGAAACAATTCAGTAGCATGAGACTGCAATTTTTCAATGTAATTACAACATTATTTTCACTTAGGCATTTTCGATTAGGCATGAGGAAGGAAGTCTTCATTATTGGTTTCGTAATCATGGAATAATCAAAATTATCAATTAATCCAATTCATAAATAATTATAACTCACTTCACTGCTAAGTCGAACAGATGGAATAGTTCCACCGGCGCACATGGCCGGGGGTGGTGGCGGCGGGGGTGCTGCATTTCCACCTGTGTAAAAATAATTTATTTCCTTTACATGAACTGAAAGTGTCATATTTTTATTACACAGAATAGCTCATAATCTTTTACTCAACGAAGTAAAATGAAATTAACAAGAAATTAACGAGAAAGATGTTGTCGAATTCTTACATCGGGCTTCAAATTTTAACAGGTTATAGTTATGAACCACCTTGAGCATTGTAATTCAGTAATTCACACATTTTTCACACATGTGACAATTTAGGGGTCAAAGGGGTTCTTCGCAAGGGACTCAACATAAATTAACTATTAATATTTTTATCGCTGCCATATGAAGAAATCGAAGAGGTCGAATAAACTCTAAGATGTTAAATTGAGGTCAACAGAATATTTCACACGTTTTAAGAGTAATGTACCTTGTGGAGCGGTTGCAGAAACAGTTGCAGTTGCAGTTGGTGCTGGGGTGGTCGGTGTTGATCCACCTGAGCCGGCGCTACCTTGTCTTCTAAAATAATTCAGAAAAAATAAACAATGGTCATTTCATGGTTTGTCAGGTTATAATTATTCATCTTTTACTGTGTAGTTTAAGTTTAAGCCGTTTGTTTGGCAAGCAAGGTAATACGCCAACAAATCAACCCATTGTTGTGCCCATGCCAGAGCATTCCATTCTCATTCCATTACGTCAAAATCTTCTACAGTTTAAAATATTGCGAATGCTTAGGTTGACCAGTTTCATTTCATCTCTGTGACAAGTAACATTCCAATTCTGCAGAATATTTTCCGCAATACATTGGAATGCCAAAATGTAATAGTTTCGTAATCCTTGAAAACTACGCTACAGCTTTTTCACGTTGAGTCATGAAATTAACCATTGGGTAAAGGTATCGCAGTAGTTACTAAAATTATAATCCTGGAATTCCACCAACACTATAAGGAATAAGGCAGATGGGTATATCAAAGTTATACAAAAATTATCGCTCCGTTATGTTGATGCGATTATGTTTAGCACATATGACCGACAGGATCCTTCCTGGAGATCTTAGCATAAATTATTCGCTCGATTGTCAAACACTATGGAGAAAATATTAGCAAAACTCTGTGGATTAGTGATGGAGTCATATGAGCTTTTTCGAAAACGGCATTAAATGAGTTTTATTGTTCTCAGGTCAGCTTTGGAGTAAATGATAGTATTGGGTATGACATTCTATTGAGATTCGTCGTTATCCTATAATTTTGATCTTCATTCGTAAGATAAATGTTAACTTGGACATGATGACGTAAGGTATAATTGAATATGCATGGCATGTGACGAATCCTACACAATAATGTAACGTTAGCAAAGCTATGTAACATGTAACGTGAACTTGCTCAAAGCAATGGCAATAATGACGATGACGATGACGATTTGATCTTCACATTGACGTCGGCAACCCAGAATCAAAGGAAGTCAGAATGACTAGTCGGAGTAGAGTGATATTCGGCACTTTGAAATGTCGTGCAACGTCACTTTGATTTGTGAAGATAATCCGAATCGGACAAACTCTTAAAAACCGGAATGTATGAATACGGACGATTCTCTTGAATCCCTGCCATCTTGTACTACTACAAGTCTAATTGTTTCTCCACGATTCAGGTCGAAATCGTTACGCTAGAATTAAAATTAAGTCCTAGCTCAGGTCTTGTTCGAAATTCGTAGGGAACAGAGATTAATCATTTTTTTACATTTACAATACAACTGAGCCACGATTAGTCAATTGACACAATAGCCCATTGGTGTTGTTTTTATCGGTTTTTCGATAAGATGGAAGATTGAATCATAGTCAGGATCACATCTTTGACATAATTCTAGCATTAAAGCAAATGTACTTTTGCTTTCAATTTTAATGGCATTGCCAAATTGCCATTAGTCAAGGGTTGAATTATGTCATCACAACTTCGTGGAATAGTTAGCTATCTGAAGTGTACAAATGAAAGTGAAAATGACGTAAGCCGAAATACCCGTAGCAAATTAAACAAATAACCCAAATATTCTTTTAAACCGTTCTCTTACATAATTGCCTCAAGTATAGGTCCAACACCCAAATCTTGTTTCACCAATTCAGGGTCCTTTTGACTCAAAAAATCATTTGCTTCTTCATTACAATTTGTGAGCATATCCCGGTACATGGAGTAAACTAGTTTACGAACACGTGGATCCGACGGATCAATCTTCCGTTTGTTTTGATCCATACCTGAAGAACTCACTGGCTCACTAATTCTCAGAACTCTTGACTGTGATGACATAATTATTGGAATAGATTTTTATTTTGACACACTTTTTTAAGAAATATTTTGAGAGTAAAAATTCATGTAGTCAAACACTAGTCAATTTGAGTGGATGCTGCTGCACTGCAGTATTGCACCTTGTTTGTATTATATTTGCACTTCACCTTCAGGAATAACTTACGTGATGTATTCTAAATTCCTGATTGTTAATTTTTGCTTTTAGCAAACCAAATACCAAATGCCAAATAAATGCAAAAACAGGATTTAATAAATTCCGAGCGCGTAATATTTGTCTATGTAACAACACACACGCTGGAGGAATAACGAATGAACCAAAGATATTTGCAATTTGTGATTTGCAATAATAGATTAAACAAGGAAGGAAGGATCCACGAATCTTATCCTCTTAATCTTCTCTTGATTATATTAAGTGTACAATGTCCAAAGAGTTCTTTCTTTAAAATATGACAGACCAAGGTGAGAAAATAAACCTTTTCTTATATTCTGAGTCTCTGACGTCCTTGCGAGCTTGCGACTGCGACTGCACTACCATAAGTGGAATGTCTAACTGACGTTGACTAATCTTAAAGAGTACACCAAGAGTTACTGGTACTACTACTGAAGAACTTTATTTGATTGTTGTTTCCTATGAAGCTCTTATTTTATGACTGACTGGCTCAACAGTTCAACCGACTCAAAACTTTTGGTGACTGAACTCATCCAGTCTGCCAGTCAGCAAAATTGCAAATTATTAGTGGCCACACACTCATTGCAAATATTATGTATTCGTAACTCGACCAATTCAATTTTTGTGTATTGATGTTGATGTTACTGTCCCATATAAAATATACTGTACGCATGCATGCATGCATGGGTGGTTGCAATAAATTAAAAATTTCAGGAAGTTTGTCATTGCCACGTGTTGCGCCCATCGCATCATTTGTTTGTGCAGTTGGCAGCTTGTTTATTGGATAAAATTGCCTTATGTATTATTCTAAATATTATGTATATGGATTTATTGATTCTTTATATTCATTTACATATTGCAATGCAATGCACCAGGTAAATAATGGAAAAGTTTTGCGTGTTATGCCGAATAATTCAGAAATGAAATATAATACTGGTAACCTTTATTAGATGAAATTCTACATTATCTTTAGAATCTGCGTCACAGGCAAACAAGTTGACTTTTCATGAATGACAATGACGGACGGGTTGAGTTGATTTTGCATGAATAATCCTATCTTATTCCGATATTCTACAGGACTGACAATGAGATACAGAGAGATAGCCAAAAATATACGAAATATTTCTAAGGTTTATAAGGGACGCTGTTGGTTAATCGTCACCCTCGCTATGGTTTTCTATGTAAATTTTTTTACATGAATTAACATGTTAAGATTAATCCTCTTTGTCTGTGCGTAATTAATTTGATTAACTTCCAAATCATGTTTGTCTCTGCTCCTCATTAATATAATGTCAAAGTCTGTTTCCGTGTGTGACAATATCAAATAAATTCTAGTGCAACGTACAACACCATATATGGTCAATTCGAAAATTTTGGATTACAGAAGTTGTACTAAATTCCCCGGTGCCAATTGCCATTTTGCCATCGAAGTTGTCAAAAATGAAATTCTCTGCCCATTTCCGTATCGTCAACGGCCATTCGGTCATACATATAGTCATACTAAACAAATGAATCACGAATCGTGGAATTTCATATCATAGAATGATACAATGCACGAATTAAATATGTATATTGACCTTTTCTCATTACATATGCTCATATCTATGCAAGTGTGACAGCTGGCTAAATTCCCAGTCTCACAAGGAACAATTTTCACTTGTAAAATTCAGATCATGTTAAGACAGGCACAAATGATTAGTTACAAATCGTCATTTCAAGTGTGTTGTTCCAGGAGTATTTCTGAGATGTAACAATTCCGTATCGGCACGCATATCGCATGTCGATACATCTTCAGATAAAATTTCCATTCACCCCCAGAAATGACTTTGAAATCGATTTTGAATTTTACAACTTTATAGTGTTCCTTGTTACCCTAATTTTTTTAAAACTTGTGTGCAATGCAATGTGCAGTCTTGTTCTTGTTCATGCACTCTAGAAACTGACGGCGGAAAACAGTAGCAAATGGTTTGAAGTTAAACCCTACGCCTTCATCCTTTCTATTTAAGAGATGATCTCACTCATGGTTTTTTTTTTACTGGAGGATAACATTTTTTATTTCCTTTTTACACGAGTGGAAGTGGAAGGATGAGATTGTATGAGATATATGAGACAACATTTACCAGCAACAGCCGCTCGCTCCATCGCATCGTCTGCATTACAAGGCGTGGGCGTCATCAAAATTCTTTAAAGTTGTACGAATCGTTACAAAAAATTCTTATGTCTGTGTGTGTGGTGGTGCGTGCCCACGGCAGAAATGATCTGGCGTCTTAATATCTTGTTTAATTGTTCCTTTATGAATTATGTTAAAGTGTGAGTGAGTAAGTAAGATGCGTTTTGAAGGTTTTGTCATTCATTCATTCTCTTTTGGGAGGAATGATTCATATATGCAAAAGTTAAAAGTCACATTCTTGTGAGCCATGAAAATTCCACACAGTTAGATAAACCTTGAAATTCTATCCCTGAATGATTTAATTTGACAATAGTTCAGACATTATTACTTGCATTTGCATAAAATATAATATTTTTGGTTTCCCCAATTCAATTGGTGGTAGGGGTAGGGGTAGAGTTACAAAGTCCGTATGAGATCTAGAGTGTGTCAACAGTCAACTCAACCCGAATTTCACGTAAACCCAGATAGAAACTGTAACATTCAGATTGACATGTATATTTAACCTGATTGACCCGACCCGACTACTTTTATTCTGTTGTATCAGTAAATTTGTTTGAGTGTTCAAGGATTTAGTGGGCGAGATGTTAAAAATTCATGATAGCTTTCTGTTTTAATAGTGTTAGAATGCAGGGATATGTAAATTAGCTTGGAATGAGCAACTGCTAATACAAAAATTCCAGTTACTGATGGCAAGGATATGACGCAAAACATTGTACAAGTATTGCTGATGGGGACATAAAAGTTAGACAGGAAGTTTTATTATGAAAGTAATATTATTGATTTTGATTCAGGTCCACGATCAGAGGGAGTTTAATAGTGTAGTAATTACAAATTCCAATTTGAAAATAATAGCTTGTCTAATTACTCAGTAAAAATAATGGCAGTTTCTAGCTTTTCGTCTGTTTGGCACAGCTATGCTATATTTTCACATTGATTGACAAAATGCAGTAAGGGGAACCACACAATACCTACTCGTATATGACAAAGCTGTAAATGGGTCCGGAACAGAATTTCTTGAAAACCAAAATGCAAGCGGTTATTCAACTCGATTGACAACCCAATCCTGAATTTATTTACACTTCAAACTTAGATTTTTTTATATAGGAAACCTCTTTTATAAATTAGAATAAATTAGTAAAAGTATATGTAGACCCGAAGGTACAGCGTAATGTCGTAGTAGAATGAATTACTTTTCCAATTTATTTGTTACGTCAGAAATTCCTTCTAGTAAATGACCGATACGGCTGACATGTGTTCGTGTTCCCTGAAAATGTGATGACATGTCTGTTATCTTTTACGACAGGAAGGAGGAGGGCACACTATTTCATAATTAACCGTCGCAATCAGATTTCGAATGCTTAGTTATTTAATCTTATCTTGCTCACAAAATGTTACAAATTATTAGTTCCTCCTTTCAAAGAACTGCTTGCTCTATTGATGTGACTAATTATTGAAGGAAGTTTACATGAGCTCATGGTGTTCCAATGATTTACCCTTTAATTAGAAAGAGCATAAATGAAATCAAACTGTACCAACTTTATTTAACCCAATTTGACAAACATATGCCTTGACACTTTCAGGATTTGTCAACCTACGTGCAGTATAAGAATTACGGGGGCAGTCAGACAAGGTCAGTCCGCAATTTCTGGCCAAATAAAATAATCTTGTTTAGTCGGATGCGTAGATTGCAGATATAATGTCAGTCGAGTCTGTCTATTCCGAGCTAAGAATTGACATAGACATGACATGACAAACGAAACTCATGATACTTCAAGTGCAACTAAAAATATATCAAAGCCAAAGAACGGATCATGGATCAAAGCAACACGACTTGCGTTGGAGGATTTATTTCAATGAAACCTTGAATCTCATTTCAATCATCATTATCTCAGAAGAGACAACTTGAAATCGCTGGTATTTTGAATTCGACCCAACATCACAATCCACAATTTACTCCTGATTTTAGTCCATCGTGCCATAGTGGCATATAAGAGATTACAATCATTTTGGTGTACACAGCATTGTAGTCGCTTTTCCATTATTTCTGTCCTACTAGGGTACGTTTCCTTAGCCAAATGGAAATCGAAAAATTCAATTATTGAGAGTGTTTTTCTAAATGTTAAGAAATAAAATGGGCCATAAATGAGATTTCGACATTACATGCCTAAAATATAAAAATATAAGAATAATTCATACCTCCAAGGTGCACTCGGATTTCCTCCACCTTCCATTTCACTTGAGTTGAATCTCCGTCAAAATGAACCAGTAAAAGGAAAGTTTTGTAGTCTATTGTCGATTCTGCTCTTGCAAAAAGAGCAAAACACTGAAAGCAATCGTCGCTCTCGATCAACAAAGAAGAGAAAAAAACAAAGACAAAAAGTACTTGAGTAGAAAGTTGTGTCTAGTCTGGTTTGAGGAAAATAGAGTTTCCTATGAGGTTTGTTTAAAAAACTCTTTGGGGCAACGGCCGTCTGTAAAAATCCTATTTTAAAAATAGAGTTCAAGTCTCGCTTCCTAGCCGCACGCCACGGCTGACTCCACAACAAGTCTGTGTTGTTATCAAATCTAAGAATGGTAATTAAGTAAAACTGGACTGAGTTTCTTGAATTTCAGTTTGATTTCACAAAACGTAAAATTAGTAAAAGAGAAAACTTAATAATTAAAAAAAAATTGAAATTGTAATAATTAGTTGGATTTTGAAAGGGTACGATTACAATAGTTAAGAAGGAAAAGAAGATTGAAAAAGGGATTCGTCGGCGAGAGTCAGTCACGTTGGAATGAGAATATCAAACTAAAATAAATTTGTAAAGGTTTTCAGTTTAGTAAATCGTGGGACGAGTCCAAAATCCGTAAACGCCCGGATGTATTTTTAGACTCGGAGTCAAAACTTTTTTGGCAAAACACTTGCTCCGATATATCGTTCACAACCATCAGTGATTGTACTTTACTACTACTTTTTTTTACCAAGACATGTACACATACAATCTTCTATTCACTCATAATAACACAAGGAAACGCAAATGGTAAATGGAAATGCAACGAACAAAATCTTTTAAGAGTCAAACCCCAACTTGTTTAGAAAAAGAACGGTTGAAAAAACTGTTCGTTCGGAACGGGTATTACTCGTGTAAGCGAATATTAATCCATCATCCTGACAATTCCAATTAGTGGAAGGAGTGTGGAATCGCGTGTGTGGGTTTCTGAGTACTATTGTTAAAAACAAGGAAATTTCATACATTTGATCTTAATTCCTAACAAATATTTCAGCGAAATGTCGAAAACCTCAGGAAATTGAAGAAATCATGACTACTAATTTAAGAGTCAACTGGAGAAAGGCGACCTTTTTTTGATCCAAAATGGGTTTTGGCTTGTTTTTGCTAACACTATTTAGCTTGTGTGTCTTGTCCTTCGTTCACACTTCAGATATCAACATTTTGTTGACTAAAATAGCAAATCATGGATTCGCTATTTTATCGCTGTGAACCATCTGTACAGCGATACTTCAGTTATCTAAGTAAAAATCACACTGTCGAACAACTGAAATCAATGCACAAGAAAATCTCTTCGCATGGAACCATGGAAGGTCATCAGTAGTGTATTTAGATAAATCAGAGTATTGGAGACACCTTCGTCTTTTAGTGAAAGTTTTCGTCTATTTCAGAGTCATCCGCTCTTGCAAAACAAGGTTGAAGGACCAACGAAAGTAAAAAAAAAAATCGCGGTGTGCATAATCTTACGAACAAATCAGGTTTGTTTTCTACACTGCAATTCAGAAATCGTAACAAGTTCACCGTCTAAATTTTAACAGCCGTGTTTTTCCACGTTAGATTATATCGTAAGGAGTATTGAGTTGTACACAAATACAACAGACGACAGAGATGAGAAAACAGAATTTTCTAGGGAAATTAGCCAAGTTTTAACCTCCTCACTATTACGTCCAAATACCCTACGTCTCCCGGCCGTCATATCTTGTCTTAATTGATGGTGTTTCACTTTTCCAATTCTGTGCATTTGAACATTTGGGAGAGACACGGGAATAACCCTGAGGAGTAACGTAGTTTCTTTTAGAGAGACAAACTGACTAGACTTCTAATTCCACGACAAAACATTATACTTTTTTCTTTTCCAACGCAACTTTTGTAGTAATGTAGTAGTACAAACTTACGAAATGAACCTGTTACTGTTTGAAAAAAAAAGTTGGCACTAGTTCTAGTAGACATCCACCTACGTGAAAAGACAAATCGACGGGGTTTTTAAACTGGATTTCCCAATATTTTCTTGAAACCCCATCCTTCAGGTCAAGAACACCGCCACATGCTGGTTTCATTAAGGTCATAAATCCTTGGATATGGGACACTTCATGAATGGGTTTTAGAAAGAGTAAAAACATTTGGATCGTAAATAACTTTTCTGTACCAAATTGATGGGTTGTGTATAAAATATCATTTTCAGAATTTCTCGGAGGGAAGTTCACCCCGTTAACGAATCTCACCCTCTCAAACGAGTATAATTTCAGTTAGTTCAGACAATTTAATCTAGAAGAAATTCTTAAATGGACAGTCCGTACTAGTCCGTAATCCGTACTAGCAACTCTTGACGTTTCGCTATGATGGGGGTCCGATATGTGGAGGTTGTTGTTTTAAAGAGGTCATTCTCACTGACGGAATCTGTCTTACTTGTTAAATATTCACTACAACTAATTCCAAAACAAAAAAAAAGTTACGAAAAACACGCGACGGTACTTGACCATCACAATCGAATTGTAATTCGCATATGACAGTTGTAATTATTTAGGAAACTGAGAAATGCATAAAATTCGAAATGGGGTGACCAAACAAACCCCGGAGTAAACTACCTCCAGACCTCCTCTCTGTTCATAATTACTTTTACAGTATTAACTCGGAAAGATGATAAGAGTGAGAATGTCTAATTACTTCAGTTTGCAATTTTAAAATATTCCCAACAAGCCCAGCCCACAGCGGGTAAATGATCCAGAAAACAAAAGAAATATAAATATACTCGGCATAACAGCTAGGTCCTCATACTAGTTGACACCATGACACACTTTGCACCATTGCATTGCAGAAGTAGTCCTTTTGTTTTTCAATTTAATTTCAATGTCTTTCAAGGCAGCATGCAACAGTCTTCAAAACATTAACGATAATATTTTGAAAACCTTGTTTATGTTGTGCGTAGTATGACAACTTCCTCCAATTTCTCCCACTGCCCTAATAACCCCACATGGAAGCATTTAGGTAGTTCATTTGTTCGTGGGGTGAAATTAGTTCAATTAAATAATGTAATTCGAACACTATTTTAATTTACAACTGAAAACTGAAATTAAATTTTAATTAATTAATTTGAGTGAAATAGTGGAGCTGTTCTAAATTAATAGATTGTATTGTGATTGTGAACTTTTGTTACTGCCCATACGCCCATTCTAGCACTGTACAATATTGAGCAATATAAATTGTTTGGACAGAATATGGTGATAAATATGATAGAAGGCTTGTCTAGTAGACGTCTAGCCGACGTGGATTTCGGTTTTGTGACATTTATTTCCAAACAATTCTCAAAGAAAAATGGGACAGACCGAAATACTTCCTACTAATAAAACACACGAATACTCTCGTATGCCAAAAGTGCCTTATCAAGTACTTGAGATTAGGACCTGCTGGCTGAGGTCTCTTTATCATACATGAAATGGTGTTATTAGCAAAGGTTGTGTTCTTAAAAATGAAACAGAACTTTTGATTCAAAATTTCGATAACACAACGAAGACAGACGCATTTTTCAATTCACAACTCAAAAACAACATTTTAGGAAACACCAAAAATGAGAGTAATGAAAGCATTTAGCAATCGTGGATTTAGCCGAGGTTTACATAAGGTTGGACCACAGGAGACGCTCTACAAGCCTGAATCAGTACCAAATATTCAGACACATCAACCGGAAGTATCCTCAACCAATATTATTCCTAGTTTGCCTACAAATGACAAATTACCACATTTCAAAAAACAAGGGTATTCAAAGTCCATTTTGAAACATACTTTACCACTTAATGAGGAGTCTGTCGTCGTGAATGAGCCGAAGGTGCAACGGTGGCCAAGATTATCTAATTACAGAAATTCTGTAGTACGGTTAGTCTGTACTTCGTTACATTAGTTAGTTAATAAACTGGACAAATACTAGAAAAATTAATATATCCGAAGTTTCTCCTTGTATTGTAAGGGCTATCCGCACCAAGTGGAACAAGATAACGGGGAAAGCGACACGATCCGGATCCGATAGAGGTTCATATCAATGGAGGACCTTTCATTCTGAAAAGGATATCTTCATATTCTCAAAAATGAAACCATCTTGTGTGAAGGGAACCTGTAGAGAACTCATAGAACGGAAGCGAATCAAGGACAATATGATTAAGAGACTTGACCTATTTGCTGAAGTACGTCTTAATTGATTCCACATTTATTTATTCATTTGAACAAATTACTAATTACAAATGACTCAAATAATTTGATTACATACATGAACTATTTTATAGGCTTTGCGAGGCATGGATTAGTTTCGTCAGTAAAAGGTCAAGTCAAGAAGTCCACAATTTCTTAGGATCGAAAGTCAGAGATGAATATGACTGGGCCTTACATAAACCAGAAGTAATCCGAAGTATCAAACAGTGAGAATGTCATCTTAAAAACTAAATAAAAATGTTTCAAAACTAATATCTGTGCAGTGTACGCTCTCTTCCTTGTTTCTCTGCGTACAGGGTGTTTCATAACAATACAGAATGAAATGTTGGAATTGATCCTTGTGCATGTAAACGCAATGCGGTACAGAATTTGCACTACGTTCTAGATTCTTAAATGAACCAATATTTTTCTTTAAGTGGAAAAAATGCACGAAAAGTATTCTGTAGCAATTTATGATAAATAAAATAACCCCGGAGAAAATACAAAACAAATACGTATATAGTAGTCAGAGCCATACAGTCTAGACTCTAGAATGATTTCCACGCTCTTACTTTCCAATTATATTTCACAAGCCATTCGCCATTCCATATGAAAACCAGTGCATTCGTCGTTCGCAATTGTATTTGTATTTCTTAAGTTCAAAATTATTGCAATTTTGCGAATTATTTGACTCTCGCAAAATTAAAATTATGCAAGAGTCAAATTCACTTTGGATTGGATTGGACGACGACACGGATGACAAGTTGGCTGTGTCCAAAGTCTCACTCATCCTATTCCTCGATAGTATAGTGGTAAGTATCCCCGCCTGTCACGCGG
>JAQGCB010001008.1:0-16755 GCA_034698835.1 Protaphorura tricampata | reverse complement strand
TTTTTGATAGTTTATTTTAATACATAGTCCTGAAGTTTGTAGCGCAATTGCAAAGGAAAGCCATATTCCAAGAAAAATGTATTCAGTTTCTTAATATTATTTTCAACAATGAGATCAAGTGTGAAGTTTCCAGATGTATCCATATTATCCCTGTATGATGACTCTGCTAGCTTGGAATTGTTGAATTTCTCGTGATTTCTGTGGAAGGAACCTTCGAGATGTTTAGTCGTGCATTTGATTCTCATTGGGTCAATTGGCTGTTGTAAATATTGAAGAATTCGAAGTAGCTCTACTTCAGTGTTAGCTTTCAATTCTTCGTATTGAACAACGTGTAAATCCAACGATTTTTCAACCCAATCTTGTATCAAATCAGCCCAAGATTTTGCTCCTTTCTCCACAAACATCTTCCAAGCTACAGATCAATGTAAAAAATGTATGTGTTATGATGTTGGACTGCGTGGGAAACAATGATAATATTGAATAAATATAGTAATATTTACCCATCGTAGAAAAGCTGGACTTGCTCACATGTCCCATATGGGTTCGCGTAGTTCGCAGATTCCAGAAGGACAGGAGTGCATCGTATGGGTTTCTTATTAGGAGAATCCCACGGTATCCAAACATCAATTCGGATAATTTCACATAAGCCTGAATTTTTTCTTTTGAGGAGGAAATAGTTGAAAAATGATGCGTCTTCTGAACAATGGTAGTGCCGTCATTGGGCGCGCGTGCTTCTCCCAGAAATCCGCCATGGAATAGTATTTTATCGTTGTAAATGCTACCTGTAAAAAACCCTGTGCTGGATTCAATCAAATGACGCAACCAGGAATTTCCACTTCCAGGGAAGCTTACCAGGGCACTGAAATTATACAAGTACGCACAAATGAAAATACGGAACACTTTTGGTGGAGTATACATCGGCAGATGAATACAATAATCGTATCAGTAATAAGTGCATCCGTCATTTAGAGGATTTTACAGCTAAATAAGTTTTATATGCAGAATACTCCATGTGTTCTTGGGTCTTTCAAAGAACGAACTACGAAATCCTGAACTTAGAATTTTATTAAAACTCACCGCGGTTGGAAAGTATTCTGTCTTGCAAAGCCGATGGTGAAATTGGCGCATTCCGAATCTTCCGTCCATTTGTGAATTTTGGGTTCTTCCATATCTATCCCTTCGTCTTGATCACTGATCCGAACTTTGGTGGTATCACTTCTCCTGGATACATTTTCTTTATTAGAATTGGATTTCGGCAGACTTCTATAAACTCGAAAACCGGGTGGTTTCTTGACACTGTTTGGTAATTGTGTATTACCAGGATTTATTCTTAACGTGGTTGTATTGAGTAGTACTTGTGGAACACTCACAGTTGTGCTAACAAATGCCGTGATAAAAATATGACACAATATCAAAGTAGCAAAAACGTAGACAAGAGGAATGTAGAGACGTTTTGTTTTGATAATTGGGACTGGAATGGGGAACATTCTCCTTTGATCATGAATTTATATACATTTACATTTAACATGAGTGTGAGGAGATTTTTTCTTGTTCACTGGATTTCACGCTCACTTGTGTGAACATTTTGACTATATTCACACTCTAAACTTATTATTAAAAGAAATTATTTTTGGGAAAAGAGGAGAGAAACTCTTGGAAAGTTTGTGAGCCACTGCCACTAACTATAGTGAACTTAACTTAAGCAGCTATACTCCTAACCCACGCCACACCGCCACAACAACAAAACGTTACGTCTTCGCCTTTGGATTTCCCTAATGATTTAATCTCACTAGAGTTGTTCCACTAATTTCCCTTTTTTAAAAGCGTGTGAAATATTATAATAGACGTATTAAGTCAGCTCTGCTCAACTCAGCGATAAAATGTGAATGGCTAAACCCATCCTTACAAAATGAATTGGTTTCGTGGTTTTAATTGTGTATCAACTTGAATGTGAAGGTAAAGGTAAGAGTTGTGTGCCGTTCGCCGTACCTCGTGCGAAAAGTTGACACGAAAACCACGTACAGTTTTCAACTTCCAACTGTTATACTGTCGGAGAAACGGTGATTCAATTCTGTCGTCCATTACTGGTTGTTTTGGTTTTATTAGTGAGAACTTATTCTAAAGGTGATTCAAGACTGTCCATATCTAAAAAATGCTTGACGCAGGCGAAAGTACATGCATGCGTGCATTCATACATGTGCATGAGAAGAAACATTTTACGAAGGAACTGGTTACTACAAATCACAGCAAAATGACTGATGGGATAATAAAAACCACGTCCCGAAATATAACAGTTTAATGGTAACGTTCACATCTCCCTTTCTTTGTTGACTATAGTTCAAAACATTGAACTCTAAACCAAGAACCATAACTTTGCTTTGCATCGTATCGTATTCCATGGACTACGGACGCGACGGAAAGCGAGAACCGTTAAATTAAATTATACTCGCTAAGGAATGTGAAAATTCATGTTATATGTATGTACATCTTATCTATCTTTACTTAGATTTTTTTTTATTGTGAGCATAATACTGTGACAATGTAATTCCCAAGGAATAAATGAAATCGTTCTTGACGGTTGTTACACAATATGTCAGTGGATAATTCAGTTCAGCCAAATAGTACATGCAAGGAGGCAGAGAAATCAACGAAGCATGTCAACAGTATACAAACCCAAATGCACCCACCTTCCTTCCTGTGCGCGATGTGACTTCGCAAACTGTTCTTGTTTATCTTCATTTTCCAATTACAGTTTTAATTGTGAATTCCTTCCTGGCTCCCTGGAACCATAAACTCGTTTACCAGGCCAATTGTAAACTTCGCTTTTCCAACTACGTCAGACTTTTTACAAATATACGTAATGAATTCAGTAGACCAAATGGAATCAAATACATCGAGCGTGACTTTAATTATCACGATCCTGTATGATAAAATAACATAAATATAATATATTGATGAACTGCATATTTGGGAAAAGTACGTTGAAAAAAATAAGGTTTGGTGCCCATAATTAATACCCGAAGTTCAGTAGACCGTTGTAACTTAATAAGTAACTTATAGTAGTAAAGTAACGCTAGTAAGTCTTAACCGAAATTAGTTATTCCAACTTTGTCTACTATGTGTTCCTTCTGGTACAGTTGCCTTCGGGAATGCTTGCACCATATCCGAAATCGGAATCATCTGATCAATTGTCTTACAACTTTAGTAAAATGAAAAGTAAAATACAATAAGGATATTCATTGATTGACTTAATTGACCACTTGAAATTTGAAAAGCGAAACTCGGGGTATGGGATGGGAAGTACGAAATACTTAGAAGTTCAACTATTTCGTAAGTTGGGTTTCAGTGGAAATCGCGGATAAAATACAAGGACTCGTGTAAGGCAGATATGATGACGTATTTCCGGACAACGTGCTAAATACTGGTATTCCCTGGTATGAATACATGAAGCTGAATTTAATTGCTTATTCCTTTTTTTAATTATAGGTGTGTGTGGTGTGTGTGGTAATTCCACTCTGAGATACGCTTCAGGATTGATTTTTTCTTAGCAGTAATTGGAATTGCGTCACTAAAACATTCCATTATAAAAACCTTCCTTTCAAGAAGTTTTGAACCTTGTGTCAACGCATACTCGGCAATTTTCACCGTATATTAATTAGACCACTTCAAAATGTTTTGAGCCTCTATTGTTAGTACTTATACTGTAAATATAGGAATAATTATTCAAATTATAATACTAATAAAATTATTACAACATTTCAGAAAGTGATTTAGCACATTAATAAAATATCAAATTAAATCAAATCAGAGTGGCCAATAAACTAATGCTCGCATCAAGTGGAAACTGTTTTGTCTTTAAACTTTATTCATTACAGGGTGGTTCTTCGACGGTCTACGTAATATAACTAACTTTGCAAATATTAATCCATTCTCGACTTGAACTAAAATACGTTGTACATTAAACAATGAATAAAAAAGTTCGTAATACGTGGTTTATACTCTTAGCAATAAATAGTGCTGTTGATGTTGCACGTAGATATCTGTAGTTATTGGAGTGCATTCAATTAAAGTATTATGTTTAGCGACCCTGTTACCATTAGCACAATCATATTAGCCATCGCAAGCAACAAAGTTAGCATTGGTTGTAAGTATCCAGCAGAATTTCTTCCCGCGTAATATGTATAATTGTATCCACTTCCAGGAGCTCTCCGACAGAAAGGCTGTGGTGGACAAGGATTCTCTGGTGGACAGATCTGTTAGTAAATCATAAAATGATTGTCAAAATTTTGATCGAATCCTAAGAATCAGGCGGGTGGATTCTAATCCCGACTCATTGAAAGTCTTAATAACCGCCCAGAAACATGTAATGCCTGTACGGTTACACAGCAGATCTTAGGCTATTCCAGACGCTTTAAGATAAAAATAGACGATTTGCACAGGAAATAAACATCACGCAGTGCGATTTGTAGGAAAACAATCGTCCTTACGCAATTCACGAATGAGACTCTTAGGACTATGAGGTCCGGAGATTGTAATTTCGATATTAATGTTTGCAAATTTTACAATTTGAGTTCTTCAGTGCAGAAAGTTCAATTACTTTAATAAACAGGTACGCCTTCGGATTTCGGGACTAATTTTATTGGACGCATCCTATTATTTAATATTAGTATTAGCATCACAGTCACAAGCAGGAAGAATGGAGTAGAAACCTCCTAGAAGATTCTATTCCACACTCCCTAATCGCAAGAATTACCTGGCGTCTTCCACCCGAATATAAAATCTCCAGCTACAATCCAATCAAAATTATACACTTTAGGAAGTTTCTTGATTCAATAGTCTAGAGAATTTGCTGAATAGTACTCATTAATAATCTTAATTAGGTCATTATAGTAAAACCCTAATATTTGGTCGACTACCATAACATACACTGGAGTGATTAGCCGTTTGTATTCAAAAATTGCACATTAGTATGAAATCATTCAAGTTTAACAAGTACTGAATCGAACGCCAATAACAAAGTCGTTAAGATAAAATATTAAGAATTATGGGAACAACACTACTACGTGTTGTGCATGATTTGCAAAAGAGACGGCCTTGGAGTTTGGAAGTTTACATTGAGCAATATTGATCAATTGGCTTGATTTACTCAGAAATGAAGAGTGTGCTTCGGTAATTTTCCCTAACATGATGTCAATATTCGACGATTTAGTCACATCAATCAGAGATTTGACTGAAATGTACGAAATGCGCAGTTTCACCAGATCTTACCTCAGCCAAAAAGCAGAATTCTCCCGGTGCGCAATAATATTTCTCGCACGAGTTTCTCCCAGGAATAGCCACCAGATCTGGGCTGCAAGAGTACGGACCTAAGGGCAGTAATAAATATGTCGTTGAAAGGTCTTTCGAAATCAAATTTCTGCACTACCGAATTCTTATATAATTAAATTAAAACCGTTGAATATATGATGAGAGATATTAGGATGAAATCGGTATGAGGTTTATTGACGTTACGTTGGACTTACGGTCAACACATGTATGGGCTTCACAGCACCCTCTACAGCAGTCCACTGTGTTTTGGCACTGAAAATGAAAATTGTACAACAATATTATGGGTGACTAGACCAATTTGTTTCAGTCGTTTCTTTGATCGGAAGTTTTGGACTAAGAAATAGACTTACTAGTCCTCCAAGCGTTGAACAAACCGGTGGAACAGCATTCGCACTTCCAGCAAGCAGAAGTATTACTATTCCGTGAAACCCGAGTAGATTCAATTCCATCTCCTTGCTTGGCATGCTAGATTTATACAGGCACAATGTAAGTACGAAGTCAAATGTTTGAAATCTATATTTCTTATTCGACAATAAAAACAAAAACAAGGCATATTTACATAATCGTATTAACATAATCGTATTTTGTCTAAGTGGTTGCCAAAATAAGAGCACATTCCAAAGAGTTCAAAGGCAGGGTCGAAAGTATTTTGACCATTGTTACAGAAGTATGGTATCAAAATTATGAACTACCTTATGCATTTATTTAGGCGTATTACCAAACCGATGCCACTTAATATGACACGACTATAAACGACACGACGATTTACGATAGACACACTCCGTTAAAATGAAATCTAAATCTGAAGTTCGGAAGGCTGCAACGAAATCTCTCCTCTAGGACTCCCTTCAGAAGTGAAATGTAGTCCCGTATTGGAATTTCTTTTTGGAGAGAGCGTCTAACTTTATCTTTTGTCTAAGAATTAATTGGAACCAAAACGCAGTTGATCCAATTTAGAAGCTTCCCAGTAACTTAAAAAATTAACTACTTTACTTTTCACTATGAATTTTAGCAGAATGTAACTGCACATTATAATGCTTAGCATATGGTTCAATTTATACATAGAATGTAGACCATGATGGACAGAAAATGTTATTGCTCATACCAATAATATTTCAAGTATTTCCAGACAAGCGCCTTGATTACTTAGCACTCAACAATATTCGGTCTCACGTTTTGCAGGTTACGACAACACGGCTTGTAAACCTCAATATTTTGTGAATTAACAATGTTCTTCTGCCCAAGGTGTGCGATGGAAATAATTATCAAACAAAAGTACACTAATCAATGAACCACGTAAATATGAGTACCGTTTCCGTTCGTGGAGAGGATTTACACTGAACGTTTAACTGGGTCGGCTTCTGATAAACTGGGAGTTAAATATTAAAAGCAAGCAATTGGATACAGGCCGTGTTTTGATTGAATAATACTATGCAAATTAATACATTTCAAGTCAATCCGTATAAATGAAAGTGAAATTTGATGAGAGGATGTTTACAAACTAGAGAAGTGCACAGCACACTCTGGAAAAGTCAGTGAATCATTTATATACTTGTTTATAAAGTAAGTCAGGCTAAGCAATCTATGTATGACCTAAACAAATCAAATAATATTTAACCTACAGATTTCGTGTCCAAATGTAATAAATGGTTCACTTCAATAAAATAGGCAAAAATAAATCTCACATTTTCCATACGTCCCCGTCCAACTGACTCAGGTCAATTCTATTGATTGAACTAGGAGGAAGTATAGAATTTTATGAGTGATTACAGACAATTATTTTTCTGAACAATAGTCTCATTTCAACCGGAAGTACGTAGATGTGATATTGACATTACTTCATTGCGATGAAATGAAGTCAAGCGTTTAGGTACAATTCCGTGACATGCAATTGAATATTATTGGTAACAAAACACATGCTGCTAAAAATGTGTCCTACTTTTACAGCCCGGATAACATCACGAGGAAACCATTTTTCATGATAATACAAAAATGTGCTAAGGAACCATTCCGAAAAGTCTCACGAAGAATCCAAATCTGGAAATAAGTTGTGAAACTTTAGCATTCGTGAATGATCGTCGAACCACTGGGAATTTAAGCGTGAGTTTTACGTGAAAAGTTATGCCCTTGTAAATTATGTACACGTGCATATTGAGTTAGCTTTTATTTAGAAAATGAAAGTAATGTAGGGGACATTCACTCAAAGAGATTGAAGAATAACAATGTTAGAATTTTATATTTATGAAATATGGCAATTTACATAATCAGTATTAATGCTGTTATAAGCCGACTTAGTAGCGTCGGCAAGCTTATAATAACCGGCAATGCAGTAATTACATTACGATTGGGCATTTCGGGGTATATCAGAACATTGTAATTTTTATTGATGTTTATTTGTTTCAATTTAGCATTGCAATGTAAGACTCAATCGATCATATAATTCTGCACTTGATTTAACAAAGACTTTAAAAGTCCAATAATTGTTATCGACGAATAACGGTGACGTAGATTTCTTCAGCCGGATTCAAAAGAATATTTTTGACTTGAAGTTTAAGCTCCGTCTGTGAAAGGAAACATTGTACCATTAAATGTAGTACAGTGCCAGAGAGTTCAAATTGATGATTTGTGTTAAAATATACCTTGAATTTATCTGATGGGACAATTTGGTAGGTCCGAATTACTTTTGCTAAAGCTGTAGTTGCTTCTAGTAGTGCGAACCGGGCACCAATACACATTCTTGGTCCTAAACCCCAAGGTACAAATGCATAGTTTTGCACTTCCGTCCGATTCTCTGGAGCGAATCTAGATTTGATATATTAAAAATAAGAGTCTAGTTTTATCATCGGATTGTCGCACTATTCGCAAATCGTATGAATTTTATGAATAACCTGTCGGGGTCAAATTTTTCGGGTTCAGGCCAATATTCGGGGTCACGGTGAAGTAACCACGGAGGACATTCGACTACAACACCTTTCGGAATTGTGATTCCCTTTATAGTTACAGTTTCCTTGCATTCTCGGTGCAAAAATCTAAAAATTATAATTAGAAACAGTTTTTCTTCATCGGCAATAACAAATTACTGGCTACTAATCATAAAAATAACAAACATTGGCACTGGTGGGTACAGCCTCAGTGTCTCATAAATAATTTGCTCAATATAGCCGAGTTTCTTGCAGTCCTCAGCAGTTATGACATCCTGTCGGTGTCAAAAGGAACAAAGTAACGAGTTAATTGTTTTCATAGTTGCCATAAAAATGGAAAGTAAGTTAATAATTTTACCAGGTCGCCAATTCCATTCATGACCTCATCGTAAGCACGAGCTTGAATTTCTGGATGCTTTGCAAGAAAATGAAATGCAAACGCTAATGTATTGGAGGTCGAGTCGAAACCAGCCATGAGGAACAAAATCAAATTATCGACCATTTGTGTATCTGGAAAAAAACGATAGCACAGAGAACGGGGAATTTTTGACAAAATGCATTGTTAATATGAAGTACCTGTCATTAAGTACCGCCCGGGTTTATTTGTCGGTTGAACACTTGTTTTTCCAACTTCTGTTTTTCGTACTTCATGTTCCTCGGGCTCCTTCAAAATGTTTGTTGTAAGTTCAGTTGCAACCCCATGCTTTCCTTCAGCTGCCTCAAGCATTAGGCCAAGGAGATCGACTTTAGCATTTGCCTGTGCATTAGAATGGTAGTTAGTTATAAAATATCCAGTTCCAATTAACTATCTGTGTAAGGTGCATACATCAGGTGTGCGTCTCCGATTTCCAATAATGTTCCGAATATGTGCATCAATTTCATCCCAGAATCGATACCGCTTATCGAAACGCAAAAAGAATCGAAAAAAATCTTGAAGCCCAGGAAACATTAAAATCAGGAATGCCAAAGCATTGAATGGATAATTTAGCCATATTTTGATATTTTGATAGAATGAATCCTGCGATCAATTATTCAAGAAACTCAGTTAAGATCAATTAAAAAAATACTATGCCGTAGAATAAATTTATATTTACATTTTCATTCCTTTGACAATCTACGTCCATCGCAAATGCGGTTTTAGAAATAATTTGGAAAGTTAAACCTTGTGCGGTCTTGTAGGCTGGGACAGGTTCTTGTTTTTTAATTGTATCGCCCATGACTTCCAGCAGTACATTCTCCGTATCATTCATCATATGAACAAGCTGGTAAAACAAGATAACAAGTACAAATTATTCTATAGGTTTTAGCGATTACTCAAGGAATCAAATATATATATATATGTTGAATGTTCGTACCGTTTTAAGTTTTTTCGTCGTAAAAACTGGGTTCATAATGCGTCTAATTTCTTTCCAGTCATTGTCGCGAAGTCTGGCTAAATTTTGCTCAGTTCGAAGGGCGTCCTGAAAATCGGCAGATAAATTGGAGTTATCGTTTCGACTTTAAAAGTGTACTTTGTAAAGATTTTTTAACTACTTCGCTTCGTCGTTTCAAATACGCTTCAAGAAGTACCAGTAGTTACTCACCGGTCGATTTATGAAATTTGAAAATTGTTTCACAAAGACTTCTTTAACTATGTCCGCGTCAACAATATTAAGCGAAGGTCGTAGTCCAATGTAATAGCCAAAAACACGACCGTATTGGTTCCTCCAATTTTCCAACACTCCAAGAGTATTCTGTATTCAAATTAAACACTTCAGCGATTTTCAAAATTCTTTGCACAAGAAAAGCCATGCATGATATTCGATTCGGCCTGTCATATACGACTACTCACCACCCTGCCATACGTCATTTGTTTTACATTTCCCATCCAGAAGTCCGGTTCCGGACCAGGAATTCCTAAATTCTTCCATAAACTTAAGGCTCTCTTTCTGCTCCTATAAAATCAGTCATTTTACCTTTTAATGTACAATCTCCTATGTTTCGGAATAAATTCAGATTTTAATAACTCCTTCCTCCTACTCACCATATGAAATAACTGACAAATCCTGTTAGAAAAGTTGCAAGAACTAAGTAAAGGGGAATCTCAAAACCTAAAAGTAACATTTTAAAAACAGTCACAACCAAATGGGAATTGAAACTGAAATCACGCTAGACTTATCGGAATAGACTGAAACTACAACCACGCTTTCGCTGAAGCGTAGTACGGTTAGTAAAGTGACGACAACATTATCTAATCAGTAATTCTACTGACAACGGAAAATTATTAATTAGGGTAAAACCCGTTGTGTTGAGATTCAATCATTGTAATTCCCTGGGTTCAAGTGGCTATTAGGGGGCAATAGGTCCATTATTATTTCCGATTGGTTATTCCCTCTGAACGTCTAAAGTGTGAATTGGCATACAATCACGTTAATCGAACCAAGTCCTTGTCAAAATTAGTTAGCTTGGCATTCCTCATTGTATTATTACAATTGCAAGAGCCGAATGACATGGTTAATTGGCAACAAAATAAAATATATAATGTATGCACTTCCTTGATTGCCTAATGATTCAAACGTCAGCAAGGCTTAGAATGTGTTAATTTTCATACAAGTAAACATTTTTGGGAGCGATGCGCGGGGGGTGGGCAAAACTCTGTGCAGTGTAGTTAGTTGAAAAGGTCACCGGCACGGCGTTGTCCGTCCTTTTTTCTAATATGTTAGGGTATTTGCAGGGAACTGGTTTCTTAAAGTTGAGTGTCCCAAACTTGTAATTATGAGCATATTGACCATTCGAATATAGTTTGTCATCATTTTGATAATAACTCCAGGGTCTGGTGAAATTGTGAAATCACAGATATTCCGATTCCGATTCATAAGATATTTGGTAGAATGCTCATTCGAGAGATAAGGTGGGGGTCTGTACTTATCTTGTTTGATAGGTGAGAAAAATCGTATTTGATCGGACTATCTGAAACGGTGAAGGTGATGCATGAATGAAACACTAGTATAACTTACAATTTGTAATGTTTCAAGGACTGACAGAATTAAATTAGCAGCAATAAGGATATATGCATGTTATCACAAACTTTAATAGTTACAATGTTGAGGATGTAGGAATTTATAATAGAACTGAGCTTGACATACACAAGTTGGTGTTTGAATGACTTTACAATTCAAAGAATGCTTAATTAAACACACTTTCAACTCTCCTGCGTACCTTTTCGTTGTGTTACCTGAATAGGACAATTTCATTTCTTGCTCGAATAAATCCTTCAAAGTGGAATATTAAACACCTATTTAAAATACACTATTCGGAGTGAATTACGCAATTACATCAATCATTTTCAGTCAACATACTCCATGTTTTTTCCCAAGCAGTAATGTGTTTTTGTGCATTTCAGTCACTCTTTCAATTTCCATGTCGCATTTGTCGCATGTGCAGGAATAATTAATCACACTACTTTTTGCCTGAACACAGTAATCAAGTTTCCTTTATGTTTCTAATGGAAGTTTTTATCAGGGTAGTGGTCACAAATAATAATATCAGTTTTTATAAATCTGACCAACTTTAGGCTCTGTTTTTTCTTAAAGGTTTGGTCTATAATCAATAGTTTACACAGTAATCTAATGTACATATTCATAAGAACCCTTAGCGTAAAAATATGTTTATAAATAGATCTCTTTTGACAATATTTTACCAACAAGTTTATACTCACAATACGCATATTAAAATGACTTTGGTTTTGCATATTGTGGTATTTTATTTCTAGTACCTTATTTCTAACTAACGATAGTCTCTATATTTATATGTAAAATCTTTGTACAACGATTCTAGTTTAATATGTTACGACAGGACAGTGAGAGAGATAGAGAGCGATAATGAAGATTGCACGAAAGTCAGGATTGCGGCCTTATAAGCACTCGCACCAGTTCGGAGCCAATAATCTGATTTTGGAATACACTCTGCAAAATGAGTAATCCAAAGAACATTCTTTCCATTCTATAAACACTTGACTTTAAAGAATATAATTGAGTAAATTGTTGTGTAGGGCGGGGTTATGCACACTGATCTCAGAATTATATATTTCTATGCAGAAATCCTATAACCCTTTATTTGTTTGATGATTTCTGATCACGACACGTTTTTAGAGATCTTGACAAATCAACCCGATGAAATCAGTCGTTGCAGTTATAATGGCCATAACAAAATGATCGCAATCTGAAGTCAAGCGAACTCTGAGATTGTTTACACTACCAGGGTTTACTCTGAGACAAAAAAACGAATGTGAATCGATGATGGAATCATTTAATTTCAAAAGGTCGGAAACTAATGTAGGACCACGCTGTATATTCGCCAAGCCATTGCTTTGTATTCGTAGTACCTCTTCTATCCTACCAATTTGTGCGGTTAGTTCGATGGATATCATCTTCCACAGACCCACCTAAGGTATTACATCTAACACCAATCCGCCCTGATTGTAATTTTAATTCGGACTATTCTCTCGCATTCTGCATTAATCCTTGTGTGGAGAAAGCAGTGAACGTCTGATACTCCAACCTTAGCGAAATGAGTGCAAACCCGGACTTATCTTCGGGATACTAGGGTACCCTGTCCAAACTGGTGCGAGTGATGTCATGAAACGATGTTCAACACTCTAAGTTAGCACATGTAAATTACAAAATACCCAATCTTGTGTAAACCTATGTTTCCAATTTTTGAAATTGAAATCCATGAATGATAACATTTGTTTCGGTCATCAATCATGTCCGAAATTATTTTGAAGTAGTAGGCAACTTTGGAACAATGAAGCAATATAGAGTACATAGAGCACGACACACAACCTGAACATTGACATTGATCCACAATATTTACAACTCTATGGAATGGAAACCTTTTGGCACTTGCTTATTACTCACAACACTCATGCTTACAATGCCGATAGCGCAGCGTCGTCACTCAAGTAAAGTTTTTTCAAGCCCAAGATTGGACTATTATAGTCTTGTTGTTGAGAGCAATTTATAGTACATTTTCACAAAGCGTCTTCAAGGAATGTGGATGGTTTAAAGCTAAGGAATACACCGACTACGATGACCGTTGAGCCTGGTGTTGTTGACTACTGTAGCCAGAATTGTTACAGTTATTCGGTCCTTGAATGTGTTTTGAAGAACATGGCTGGACATCATCAATCGGCCAAACTGTGGCTGTCACAGGGGGCTCCATAACTGGAGCTGAAATTGGAAGCAAATTTTTTTTAGAATTTCCTTTATGACTTTGTGCTTGTTGTCTGGTTGCTCTTTCTGTCAATGTTAATTCATCTGTATCTTCTCTCGCGGGGGCATGCAGTCGACACATTTCGCAGAACCCATATATCGCCAATACAAGAGCTTCTGCACCCGCTAGAAAGCCGAAAACCTGTACAAAATAAACGAAAGATCAAATTTCACAACAAGGGAAACCGTTCTATATGCATTTGTTAGAATTAAATAATAAGTTAGTTATTTTATTAAATTTCGAAATTTTTTTAAATGAATTTTTGAAATTTATTTTTATTATGTTCAAGGTGTAGTGAGTTTTGAACTATTCTCGGGCCGGCTTGGTTGTTGTCAGGTTGTATTGTAACCTGATAACTCTTCTTAAGTGGAAAAAATGTCGCTAGCCAAATATGTTATCCAAAATAATCATATTTTCGAATTGAAATCGAATGGCGGCAACCGAGGTAAAGAAAACTCTGGGTAAGACCGAGAGGTAATACTACTTTCCGAAAATCGAATCTGGTCAGGCTCAAGCTATTTCAGTAGAATGGACAAGGTAAAGGTAATGTGAATCAAGGTATAACCTCTAACCGTTCTCCATAATAGCCGAGAGGCCATTTGAATGTTTCCATATCTGTTCTACGATCCATAATAATGGTGCCAGTAAAAACCTACTCTAAACTGGGGAAAGAAAAATTTGAGAGAAAAAAGCTTAAAATAAGATTCGTGTTTTGCCATTTCCTGCCACAATACGGAATGACACGGAAAGTCGAGTAGTATGGGGTATATATTTGAGCATTATGCTTAAAGGGCGGCGAGGGCGGTGTTCTTAATGTTTAGCATACTCTTGACTCTTAGTCCACGTCCAACCGGTAGGGTTTCAGAATAAAGTTAGCTGTAAAATAGATATTGTAGATAAGAGAAAGAGAGCATTCCTTTCATAAAATTTTACATCCAGCAAAACTATCCGATGGCGATATGTGACATGTACAGCATTGGCCCGAATAAAACAAAATCTGAATCTGAATGAAAATAGAATATGTCACATATATTGAAGGTTTTTGTACCGAAACTAAATTACCCATTTGGTTTCCAGTCTTCCGAATTATCAATTCTCGGCCACTGATTTCCAATAAACAAAGAGTCGGCATTCGACTGGAACATTTGTGTATAAGGAAAAGGGAGTTGCTCTTTTCATGCTTGCTATATTACACCGAACCGACAGACAGTTTGTTTGTGTACCATTAAAGAATTGGATAATATAGTGTCTGGCCGATTGTTTAGTAACTAAATCTCATGCCGTGCCTCTGTTTCGACTAAGGTGAAATAGTTGTCTACTACACATAGTCACATAGCAGTGAGTGACTCGTGAGCAAACGCCATTGATTTACTGTCCACCACAAGTTGTTACGAATGAGAACAGAGTAAGTACATGGTTAGTTGAGTTCGAATGAAAAATCTATCGTCCAGCACTTTCGCATATGAAATTCTGAGAGAACAGAAGATCGATCATGTCTGCAAATAAGAAAAACTATTACATAGCAAACAAGACTTACACTAGCGGCAATGAGGGTGTTTCGTGTAACTGCTTCTATCATAGGGAATGACTCTTGATATATTTGGACCAATGTAACTATCAAAGCAGAACTTCCCATGAAAGCTGCACACTCCATAGTGTAGATTGCAATAGCCTGCAAAATAATAATAAAAGTAATTCCATAATTATTTAAAGTATTTTAATTTCGATAGGTTTGAGATAGAACCCTTAATTTTTCACGGACTTTGCAAACTTAAATTTATTTGTATTTATTTGTGCAATTAAGGTGACTATCTCCTACCCTTAAAAATACATTAATCATTGTCAATTCCATTTACCCATCGATGATAGTGAAAAGGAAAGGCATGGTATAGAAGCGATATGTCAAGGAACATTAAGAGCATTGTGACGAGAGTAGTGAACAGAATTACGAAGAGCATTAAGCGAATTCGGGCAACAAACGGAAGCATAAAAACTCCATATTGAGGTGTTCCAGCTGCTAGGAGGCAAGTCATACAGACCATTGACGTCACCTAGAATCCAAGAATCCAGAACAAACAACAGATTAATTACTTTAGCAAATCAATTAGTTGATTGCCTAAACTCAATTTCGACTTCCTTAGTGTCTCTGCGTGTTGTCATTTGAAAATTCATTAAATTCATTGCATACTTCCTTCCAAGTTAAACTATTCAAGCAAAGCATGTCTGCTTTGTAGTAGTTGGTACGAATCCGTGTTAACCCAGAAAGGTATACCGTAAGTTCTATCCGGCGAATGATAAATACTCCTTATTATCGATTGTGATTTTAGTGACCACTGTGGCTTTAGGTCAACGAACTTGAGTTTGGAATGACAAATGCTGTCACTATTTACATTATCATGCCTTATCCCATATATTTTGTTTTATCTCACCGTCAATATAATCCTGAGTATTCCGATCGGGGTTTTTACGTGATTTGTATCACAATATATAGATACGGGACCACCAATATTTGCTTCAGCATCCTCCATCTGAAACCAGAAGTAATTATATTTTTGCTCAGGGAACCTTATTTCTATAGTGCAAAACCTGAAATATACCAGTGACGAGAAGCCGCACAATATGTACAATAGTTTTTCGCAACATGTACAATTTGCGAAACTTTCCGTGCTGGCAATTCTCTCACGTCTTTCTTTCAAGTAATACAGTTTAGAGAAATTGTTAAAAATAGTTAAATTCTAACTCTACTATGATGATAGAGGGCGTGACTATCCCAGCTGTGGACTGAGGTCCGGGAATCACAGGTCATGCTATCATATGGCAACCGGGTGACGGAGCCGTCGATCTAGAATTTAAGAAAAGAGAATTTAATTTTAGCTAATAAATATTTATCAATGATAGAAATCAGTAGTACAAGGCAGAAATAATGACACTTAAATATTTTCTATTCACAATGCGCAAGTTGTACAAGTATTGAATGTATTTAGCGTTTAATCAAAAATTTTGCTTTATGCAAAAAGCCGCACAGACACACATCAATGCAAAGTCGCCAGATGTTGACCAAAAACGTTAGACTGGATTTTCATGTTACAGAACATCATTCGATCCTCAGCTTAACCTGAAATTAATATTGATACGAGAGATGACCATTCGTAAATGCTTCATCAAACACACCGGCATTCAAGATTCAAGATTCAAGATTTGAATTTATTATAGTCATCAAATACATAGCCCACACAGTATTACATGAAAATGT
>JAQGCB010001007.1:0-16775 GCA_034698835.1 Protaphorura tricampata | reverse complement strand
CAAACCCAAACCGAACCCTATTGGAAATTTTTTTGAAAAACCAAACCCAAACCCGAACCCTTGCGAACCCATACAACACTAGGACTCACTTTATCCGTTCTACGTGATGAATGTGATGACGATGAAAATTACAAGTCTCGCCTACATCATTCATCTTCATCAACCAATCGTTTTAATGATATTGGGATTGGCGATTAATTGTGTAATAGTATTGGCTTACTTCTCGTGTATTCACTTTCTCGCTGTTGCTTTGCATGATGCTCATGACCTTATACGAGAAATGGTGGTTAAATGTGTCCGACCGTATCTCATTGCTGATCACAAATCCATATATTTACCCTGGTGGCAGATTGGACCGTTTGTAAAACACACAGCTAATTCTGCGAAACTTTCGTTTAGCTTTCATTAGTTTCTAACCTAAGGTTTCTCAGCATCTGACGTCTAGATTAGAAACGATAAAAACTTAAATTTAAAAATTTGCATGATATAAAGGGTTCTATGGAGTCCTGAACGAGTTAAATATTAGTACAGTAAGCAGTTGTTCTAGTCATACCGGTCCATCATATAATGATAGATGCACAGACAATCATGTATGTCTACCAATTATTGTATTTATTCGCGCCTGCAATAATAAATAACCTTGATGTACTAATAATTCCTACATTGTTCAAGTCCGTTCGTGTGATGGATGTTGTAAAGTTGTGATTTTGATGAAGTTAGAGCCATGCAAATGTGTATATTATTGTCCACCCTGTAGAATATGAGACAGATAGCTTTAACCCTGAAGATATAGTCATGGTCAGAATGTAAAGTACAAAGTTCAGTTCAAGTGTCAGGACCGTTATGTTGAATTCCAGTGCGGCCTCAACAAATTAGTAACATGATGACACATCCCGACAGTTGGATAGGATGAATCTGTACACATTTCGTTATCACTCTATCCATCCATTTCTCTCTCTAATGATTTTTCTCATCTGGTAAACGTGATTAGGACTAAAATTGAACTTGAGTAAATAAATATCATTCCCTTGACCCTCAAATCTACTGTACGAATCAAGTCCTGACCATTAAATTCAACACAACTGCACTCTGTCATTCAAAATCAGTCAGAAAAGACACACTTAAAAAGTACACAGCGAAATCCCAATTTTAACTCCACATTCAAAATGGAAAATATTGGAAAAAAATTGACGTTAGTATATTTTCTGTGTGTCATAAATCTATGCTTCTCAAATGAAATAACTCGGAGTTCCTGTAAAACAATCTGAATCCCAATGTGTCAGAACGTATCTTACACTGAAACGGTTTTTCCGAATGGGTTTGGACACGTGACTCAGGAAGAGGCTGGCTATGAAGTCCATCAATACTATGCCCTTGTCAAGGTATACCCAAGTCCAACTTACCCCAAATACAATTTTTTTGTTGAATTTAATTAAATTCAATTACAAGGCATTTGACTTAATAAATTGTATGTAATTATTAATGTTTTTTTTCCACTTCTATAGACACAATGCAGTCATTCCTTCCAACCATTCTTGTGTGCACTCTATGCTCCAGTGTGTAATACTTTACGTAAAGTAAGTCTGAATAGTTTTCAACTAAAACGGAGAAATATTAATTGGAAATAAAATATCGATAACAGATAATTCCACCATGTCAATCTCTGTGTGAATCGGCCAGAGCAGCATGTGAGCCAGTAATGCTCTCGTATGGATTTCCTTGGCCAGATAATTTAGATTGCTCACCATTTCCATCTGGGGAAAATGAGACATGTTTTAACGGACACTCTATTCAAAATCTTGACAAGCTTCAATTTCTTATATATCCAAAACCACCACAAATTAGAAAATCTGAAGGAAGAGCCATCTTACGAAACCAACTCCTCGGCACAGATAGTAAATTTATTATCCCAGATGATGTTAGAGTCATATTTGAAATGGGAATTTATTCTCTCCACGTAGTAAGTCATATAGCATTGTAGAAATATTGATTATTTGAAATACTCTATTATTTTCAATGCAATTTGTTTTCGTTTGTCAGAATGAGCAAATGGAAATTTTGAATGTGAGGACTTGGATCAAATTGGCAAGTTTATACCTACGCCATTTTTTTAAAATTCATGCAAATATGTATCATCAAAAATAACCGAACGATTTAAATTTTTTCTTGACCTCATCAAATGTACAGAGTTGGTTGGACTCTCATAGAACGTGGGACAACGAAACTAATCAAATTAATCTCTTGCATGTTCAAACTCAAGATATTTGGACACCTGACATTGTAAATATTAACAGGTAATAGATAAATCAACAAATATTTGGTGAATCCCACTCAATGCAAACATTATTTAGTATATTGACTTCTTTTCTTATTGACCAGCGTGAAAATGAACAAAGACATGATGGATTGCTGGGAAGGAGATGTAGTTCTGTATCCAAATGGAAATACAATTTGGGAACGTCCATGTCAAATCCAAACTTACTGCAATTTGAATTTACATAAAATTCCTTATGGTGAACAGAAATGTGAGATGAAATTTGGTTCTTGGAATTATGACTACGATCTTTTGGATTTGGAAGGAATGGTAAAGAAATGAATTCATTTTATCTAAGCCAGCAGAGCAGTTAGTTAACAGCCTCGGTAAAACTATCTGATTCTTATATGTATTCCTTGCATGATTTCAGGTGATTGATTTGTCAGACTATGGAATGAATGAATGGAACATCACTGGGAGTAGTGCGGCTCGAAATGAAAGGTATAAATCTCACACCCCGACAAGCTACATTCAACTGACTTACAATTTAACATTTCAAAGGATTGAACCTAATAATACTCGTACTTAGGATCGGAGACTAGAATTTCATACTAATAGCGTTCTTCGCCAATCATCACTAAATTAGAAATTTAAAATTACATTCACTATTAGTTTTTCGTATGGAGAATTATTTGTTTGCATTTGGTTCTAGTAATAAAAAAATTTTGAGCTGATTCTGTTGAGAGGTGTATGAGTGGGATTCGTAGAAGAATCATTCGGATCCAAACCAAATGGGCGAAATTGGAATATGTGATTAGGGTAGTATATAAACCTTGTAAAGGATTATAGTTGTGAATATCGATTAATCAATCTCTATTTCTCGGAAACTCAAATGTTCTTGTCAATGTTCAAGTCATCCTGGTTTGATTTTACGACTTTGTCTGCACTTCGGTCTCCATGTACTTCATTTTCTTGACATTTTAAGAATACAGCAACATGTGTACAATTGAACCACTCGCCTAAACAAAAACAAAAACAAACAAAACTGAAATTAACTGACTTAAACTAAACAAAAATGGAAACCAATATCGAACATGTTGTTGTAAAATTCATCTAATGAAGT
This sequence comes from Protaphorura tricampata, assembly GCA_034698835.1. NCBI lineage: Eukaryota > Metazoa > Arthropoda > Collembola > Poduromorpha > Onychiuridae > Protaphorura > Protaphorura tricampata. The sequence goes on along the minus strand of JAQGCB010001007.1, from coordinate 13,398 downwards.
GCGAGAAAACTATACTTGCATACCAATCAATAAAGGTGTGAAAATAAGTATCATGGCTATCTGTAACAATTTGAACATGTAGGAGTTGTAGGAGTGATGACAGCCAACGGTACAAATACAAGTTGGTCGTTGGATTCGTCCCAGGTATAACAAACCGTATCGACATTTGATATTGTACGGTATTTTTTATATATTAATAATAAATTGAACACGCCCTATTGGCCATATCATCCCAACCTTGAAGGTGGATGTTCAGCTTTTAAAATATTCAGAAATGTACAGAACTTTATGGGCATGCAAATCAGCTTCGGCATTTGAAAACCCGTCATTTCAATCCAATCATTTTGGATTTTCCATACGGCTCAAAACAGTTGAAAATTTTCAACCTCAAAAATATTTCAGTCAGGAGGATTAGAATCAAATCGTTATTCCATTTAGAATTCCGTCTGCTATCATGAAATATTTGAGTTGATTGCTCGATTGTTCTTAGCCTTTGTTTCAGTGTGTGAAGGAAGGTGATTCCGTACTCCAATAGCAGCACGTACTGACTGCCGACAAAAACTCATTATACTATAAAGGCTGCATAAATTATTAACTGAAGTTGCGAAGCATATGTACGTCAATCCTTGTATTTTGTAACGTGCATGTCTTGTGGAACATTGTTTCTTATAAAACGAATAGCCATGACACCAACTAATTTAGTGGAGTGTTGGCTCAGCTTTTGGGAACAAAATATTTTGAAAGATTCAACTCGAACGGAAAGGGTGTGATGAAAGTGCTAGTGGTGTTACAAATCGTATTACACATATTTTGGAACATTTATGTGTTGCATGTTGCTGAATTGAGATTTCATTTGACATCAGATTTCCGTTCCAAGGGAAATCGACTTGAACCCAATAATGGACACACTTAGCACTATATCCATTTGTTATTATACAAGACTTTTGACTTGCTCTCACTCAATCAATTTGTAGTTCTTGTCACTCCTGACTACACTTACGACAAGCGTAATTTATCGCCGTTTGAATAAAAATCAGATAAGATTATTATTTTAAAAATTATTTGGTGACAGTGACGCATATGCATGCATGTACATGCATTGTACATGTAGAAATTAATGGGCGGACTTGTACAAAAATGTGCTCACTCAATATCCATTATTCACACGTATCTCATTTTATTTTGTACGCTCTGATCCTCCATGTTAAAATCATTTCATTTTTATCATCCAAATACTAACCAATTCTGACCTGGGTGATCTTTTCCCATGATCTTTGTGCGGTATCCGTTCCAAAAATGACGTCTTAGTTTTCCTTCAGAAATATTCTAAAAGTAAGAATAAAAATCCATCCATGTATGAGTTGGGAAATGACGTACGTGTGCCCTCAAATCAAACTTTGTAAGAGACGTGGATTTAGTAAGTTGGAGGTGAGAGGTGACAGGTGAGACATATGTAATTTAAATATAATAACCGTCCTCAGTTTAGATCTATTGTATTGTTGTCTGGCAATAGATTTTGTATAATGCCAAAAATGTTTTGTCTTCGAATTCAGTGTGAAGTCAACAGTCAACCGACCAACAATTTACAAACAGTGGCAGTCGTTTTAATATTTGTTGCAAAACCATCACATCTTATTCTCGATCTCAAAATCTGAGTTCACTTCAAACGTGAGGTAATTCTCGATCCAGCAGAGTCCTATTAATTTTGAGCAGATAGTTTTAGACCAATTTTTTTTAACAATATAATTTTGTTATACGCCCACGCCAATACTTCCAAAGTTTTGTAATTATTTGGGATAATTGTGAACCACATTCTGAGTCAAAATAGTAAATAAGTCCATCAAACTCTTTAGAAACAATTTATACAAAAAAAATGCCCAAGAAAATAACAACAAATTTAATATTTTGTCTGACTTTCTTTTCATTTGTTCATTTTTTAGTTGGTTGTAGGCTGATATTCCGCGCAGTACTACAGGGATCACGGAAAAGTTCATATGTCCAGTCGACTGTACTAAATTTTTCTCTTTTATTTTAGAAGTTCAATATGAGACTCATGGTGACATTGACGGGGTTGTGGTTGTGTCTGTTCCTCCTCTTTCAACCCATTCATTCCGCAGTGTTTCAAAGCAAATCCAGGCTTAGTGACTATGACGTCTTTTGTATTGAAAATGTGAAGGGGGAAATAGCTGCGTCCAAATGCGGGTCAAAACCTAATGGGGGAGCTCCGGTACAGTATGAGTTGAAGAAGGGTCATCACTTTGAATTCAAAGACAAAGATAAACCTGGTCGAATCCGTTCAAAAGTAGATGGTAAATGCTTGGAAGCACGGAATGTGACGGGTTATGATGATTTCACTAAAGTCGAAACTGCTCCTTGTGACAGTAAGAGTAAGCTTCAGAAATGGAGTTACAGGGGGAACCGTCCTCATATTAAGAACCAAAAGACCGGAGAGTGTATGGAGGTTCTTGTAGCTCCTTCCGAAATACTAATGGAGTCATGCCGCGATCTTCCTAATGCAGATATATTTTGGTGGACTGTACATTATGATGAGGACGAGTACTAGTGTTTGCAAAATAAATAAAAATCATACACAAAGCAGTAGTAGTAGTAGTAGTAGTGAACCTTCATACTTCTACGCGTGTATTTATAAAAATGATTTGTTCGTTATGTTAATTGGAATAATTTTATCAAAATTTTAAAGTTCAAAACAAAATTAAGAATTTGGTCGGGCGGTTCGATTCCTCGTCCGTAGGTTAATAAACAACATAGAGTGGGTTTTTCTTCCTATGGGTTTTCCCCTCTGTACTATATGTAAAGTATAAATTACTGGTCCAAATGGAGGTTGTCGTCGATTAGGTGTCTGGGATTAATGTTGAATTAATTCGGCTAAGAAATTCACTGTGGAATGTACTAAATAATAATTTATTATGTATAATATTAATTTATTTGTCGATAATAAATTAGAATTACAATTACATAACTCGATTTCGAAGTAACTAATTACAACTACTTTAATTGAATTTACATTACATTCCCAATTACCATTAAAAAGTTGTGCATGAACTTTGTTTAAAAATGTATTGGGCTTTCTTTGGTAGAACATAGCTACACCACATTATAAAATATAAATGAATCGTCTCCACTCTCCACTGCAATTCTTTTGGAATTTTAGCCTTGAAATTAGACATTAGATTGGAAAGTAAGTCAGAACAGAATTATGGTGTGTATGAATTTGACAAATTAAGCCGTGTCACCTTTGCAATTAAAACTTAGAATTTACATTATCCAAAATTTAAAATAAATAATACAACAAATTAGAAATTACATTATCCAAAATTTCGAAATACAATTACAATTGAGATATAGAAAATTTCAAGTAGGTAATTTAATTTCAATTACATAATTTCGTAATCAATTACAATTCTAAACTTTGATTCACGGTAAGAGATTATCGCCGTTCGTGAGAGCGAGCGGTAGAACAAGAGTGCATCATCTAGCGCAGCGGTGAACCACTTTGGATGGGTGTTTGCATATTTTTCAAATCCTTGTCCTCTTTTCTCTTCCTTTCTTTTCTCTCTCAGTCGTCGGCCTGTCAAATTCCAAGATATATTATTTTCACCAGTTTTCATCAGTTGTTGTTTAAAACTCAACACACTTCCTCAACAATCACTTCCTACAGACACACAGACACAGTGAGAGTGCCAGTGCGGAAGAAATCTCATCGTCACCGGTCTGGAGTCCGTGACCTTACCGGGGGTCGGGGGTGATTGACAGACACAGGACACAGAACAGAGACAGAATTAACTCGTTGTTTTTGTGGAATGTAAGAACAGATCTGTAAAGGATTCAACTCTCTCCATCTCCCTCTGTCGTACCTACAAACACAGGAAAAAATATCTTCTCTTCCTTCACATAATCTCGACAATTTCAAATGCTGCATTCGGGGACTCACTCTGTCCATTTCATTTGGGAGCTGTTAGGACGGGTCAAATTACAATTCTTGCAATGCTCATCCGCCTTCATTCGTCATTTTGCATTTATTATGTCCGGACTAGCGGTTAATTTTGCGACAATTTTGGCTTACTTCTTTGGTCTTTACCTCCCCTCTGTCGCTTTGGAGGATGCTCATGCTCTAATGCGGGAAATGAAGGTTGAATGTATGACGCCATATCTCATTCGAGATCTCCGATCTTTATATATACATGGGATACAGAATGGATCGTTTGCAAATCTTCAGAAGATGACGTTAATCAGTGTCATGGAAATCGTTCTTGAATGGACATGTGAAATGGACATGAAATGTTGAACTCATGTTGGCTTAACAATACCAGTGCCTTTGACCGCCATATTTTTTTTCAGGTGCCATAGTATGCCCTGAGTGGTATCTCATTGGAATGGTCGTGTTGAAATGAAAACCAAAATACTAATTTTTGAAATGTTCCCCCATATACATAACCCATACGGGCCAGAGAGGCTACACTGCACACAGCTACCACAATGGCTCCGTCTCTTGCCTGTACGGGTTATGTATATGGGGAGAAATTTCAAAAAGTTGTATTTTGGAAAGGTTTCATTTCAAGACGGGAATTTCGACGTGACACCACTTAGGGTATGCTAGGGCACCTGCCAAAACATATGGCGTGTCAAGGTCATCGTATACATGTCTAGGTAGTGTCATTCTCTTGTTAGTGACTCTAGCGCTCCATCACCCTCCTCATATTAATTTTCATGTGCTTGTAGTAAAATAAAATCTAAATTAGGAATTTTATCTTATCACGGAGTAACAATTTTTATTCTCACATGTGCGAAAGAAAATTAATGCATTTATTTCTCATGTGATATCAACTCCATATTTCTCAGTCTGATTTCATAAGTCTTGATTCTCTTCAATCTCAATCTTCATCAAATTGTCCTGTTCTTCCTTGCCTGGAATTCCAACTGGTTTGTATCGAATTGATAAAAATATGAGGAGTAGAACGGCTCCAAAATTAATCCCAGCAAATAGAAAAAATTCTAAGGACTGAAAAAATAAAATTTCAAAAGTTTGTATTAATTTTAATATGTAAATCTCAATTTCAAATAAATTTAAAATTTTTTAACCTGTTTTTGCAGGAATTTAGCCTCTGCTATAAAAATAACTAGAATTCCACCCAGGGCAGGTGGAATGAGATTCACAACTTGAAGGACAGACTTCATATTTTGTGGTGCCTGGATTGTAATTGTAATTGTAATTAAAAATTAATTAAATTAATTAATTAACATAATCGCAGCCAAAGACATATGGCAGGTACATACTTGAGAATATGCAAATCCCGTAAGAGGGACTTCCACCATGACCTCCGCTATACTCATCACCATGTACTGAGGAATCAATGAGAAAATATGAACGGAATTCGGCTCAATTATTGTATACAGATTTGCATAATATTTTTGCGTCGAATTTCCCGCAGTACTAGCGGGAATGATTGTGAGGATGTAATTTCCACCCACAAAAGTGTCAATGGAAATTAAATATTCATGTGATCCCATTCGGATTTCATACCTGTACGTGTACACGTGTACCAAAATAGGTTAATTAATTGTCAATTCATTAATTAGTTAATTATTATAATTTTACTGGTTCGGATGAATTTCCTTTGTGGTTGAATATCCACTGTTCCCATTCAAATTGAATTCAATCACATTTCCAGTTCCGGTTCTTGGAATCAATGATAATTTAGTCGTGTTTTCTGGAAGTCCGTCGTAAATGAAGGCCAGTTTTGAATTACTTTCCAAGGATTTGTGGAGATCGTCCGGCGGACCCATTCGAATACCGAGTGTCATAGCGTCCGCATTATTGTAAATATACGCGGTATATCCCTGCCAAAGTTGATAAAAAGAATTTAATTAATTTCTTAATTATTTTTAAATGGATTTTTTAAAAAACTTAGAATTAAACCTTTTCATTCGAAAGTCTCAATTCGTGTGAAATTGGCGAGAAGTTTTGACAGATGGCGTTAGAACCTGTAACTCTGGCAATAACTGTGACAACTCCAATTCCAGATCCCAAAAATATTTTAAAAATTTCATTTTGAAAAGGTGCGAGTGTACTATTCTGAGAATTCTGGTCCTCAGAAATAATCTGGACTTCAAGGTTGCACGGAAGTCCGCCGAGTCCATTAATTAAATTCAACTGTGACTCCATTTTCCCTGGAATTGGTTGCAAGGTGGACTATACACAATTAATTAAAATTAATTATCTTGGTAAATTAATTATGAGGTAAAATAAATTTTTGCTGACCTCAATCTTTAATTCGACACATGCACATATCACAAATGCCAGACTGGCACATAGAGTCCCAGCAACCACTTTCTGTAATGGTTTGATTAGTAAATTACATTTGGCCAGGATTGGATATACGACTTTTTCGAAGAATGGGATGAATAAAAATGTCACCACAAAATTCAGTGTCTAAAAAAACATGTAATATTTTTTTTGCTTAATTAATTACAAAAATTAACTAATTAATAAAAAAAAATTACAGCAAATTGGTCTGGCTTTATAGAATATCCAAAGACATTATTGTCCATTCTTGTGGCTTGAAATGTCCATCTTGAAAACTGGGAAGAAAATCGAATTTTAATTAAATAAATAATTAAAACTCAGCGTATTTAATTTGCTTACCTGTTGATCAAACAGAGCCCAAAATACAGTGACAGGTAAAAATAGGACGAATAGACTCAGAACACTTTTAACATCACCAATGAATTTTGAATCAAATTTTTTATCTGCAAAATCTAGCCAATTTTCTCTTTTTTCATTGACTTTAAATTTTTCGGTAATGGCCGTCTAAAAAACAATTTAATTTTAATTAATTTAATTCATTTAATCAAATGTAATTAAATAAAAAATATAGCAAAAATACCCAAGCGCAGTCCAACGCCTTCAAAATGATATTTTCTTCCACTGGATTATTTTTGTACAATTTTCTTCCGGTCACAAATACGACTGGAAAAGAATATTAAAAAATGCACATATTTATTTTCCACCCTGTATGTAAATAGGCTATTGTGATTTTACCAAATGCAATGATGACCAGAACAAAAGGGACAGCAAAAGCGGCCGAATAACAACTGTCCTGACGAAAACAAGACAGATCTTTTCTCAACATGGGTGTAATAATGGCAGTGAAGAAAAGTGAAAAATTAATTATCAAATATAAAATTGGAAAATAGGAATCAAGTTGTTTCTGCTGTTGAGGAAGAGTGAATTGATCTCCACCATATGCAATTATACAAGGTTTAATTGACCCGGACGCTAATCCCGTCAAAATTAGTCCTATGATAGCTGCGGCTCTAAAAGTATTCATCAAAAAGGCAATATATTAATTATGACGACGGTAGGAGTCGAACCCAGTTCGTCAATTCTTCAAAATTCTAAGAAAATTAATCAATTGCTTACAAAGTGACCTCTGGCGACATCAATGGTGTTGCAGAGGCTGTCAATAAAAATGTACCAAAGAAATACGCAATTGAAAATCCAATGATTGTCCTAGAAATTAATTTATTAAATTATAAATTCAATAATTAATTTTGAAAAATTTTATTAGGTACCAAAATTTTCCAAAATAAGAGTCGGCCAATATTGCACCCACAAAAGAAGAGAGGTAACCAAATATAGTGAAGCCATGATAGAGGGCAGTTGCGGAGTCATCGTTGAAATCCAGGGTGTTTCGAAGGAACAGTGGCAAAATCACTAAAAAATCGAATAATTAATTTTAAGTACTTAGAAAAATGTAAAGTAGAAAAAAGTTTATAAAAACTTACCGACTATCCCCCAAAATGAAAACCTTTCAAAAATTTGATGTACAAAAATAAAAAATACTGATTTAGGATACGGAAGACTTTTGGGTGTCTTCATTTTGTTCAAGTCGTTGCGTTCGTTGAGAGACGTCCGACTACTGGCCGCTGTAGTAAGGAATAAAAAGTAAAGGGTTTTGATTCTATAAAGCACGCATTTATAGTACAAGGTGGTTCATATGAATGATAAGATTTTAATCGTAATCCCCGTTTTGATTCCGGGTATGAATTGATTTTTTAGAAAATCTTATTCCCATTAATCTAAATGACGTATTGCGTATTTCTATTGCGTTCGGGTACATTTTACTAATAAAACTACATTAACGGAATAGAATTTACCTCTCAATACAAAGTCCAAATCATTTTTATTCATTTTTCTGAGTAGAGCACAGATTTTCGCTGTCACAATTTTTAATTTCACGCTAAGTGTTAAATCAAATTAAATAATTTCTGCTGTATATAAATTTCCAGCTAAGAAAAGGATGTTGTTGCAATTCGCAAAGTCAGTTTTCTCTTGAAATGATAAACAAATAGTATGACGCAATTCTCCAGTCAACTCTTATCACTGTATTGCATACGAAGGACACATGTACGTAATACAATACAAACCACTACTACTGCATGAGAAAATAATCCCACGTATTTTCTTCAAATGTATGGACCCGAATTTCTCCGGGTCCGATTCGGAGAACTAGCTAAAACCCAGGACTAACTAGACCCAGACTTATTCACGTACCAGGGCAGGGCTGCTCATAAATCGTGTCAATAAAAACTCACAATATATTTTAAATGTTTTAGTTTTATTTTCATATAATTTTATTTAAAAAAATGTACATATTTTATTTATTAATTTTTGTGTCTTTAGAACATCCAACAAGGTCCAGCACAAGCCCATGTATTTTTGCAGTCGGATTTAGAAGTACATGAAACATATTCATAACTCTGTGTGTGTTGTGTAGTTGTGTAACACCAAGTCCAAAGGAATATTGCAGAACAGTCTGACCAACATTTCCCATTGTGGCATCCATATTTAATTGGTGTTTTTTTGGGTGGGACATATGGACCACCAGGGAGAGTGAAGGGATTGGATGTTCCAACCAATATGATCATTGTTAGAAATAGAACCACCATTAAATAACAAACTCGGTTTGACGACATTGTTGATTTTTTTCTAAAAAAGTAAACAAATTTTAATAAATATATTACTAATTGATGTATAGAATTTGCAAAACCTTGCCTAATATTTCTTGCTTAATTTGTAGATGAGAACCGCCTGTTTGAAACGTCCGAAATAATTGTGGCTGGACAAGAAAATTTTGTTCTTATATACAACTCGAATCTCGACCATAAAATGTTTGTTTTCGCTACCGATTTTTAGTAATGGTTTTCCTTGTTTTCTACATCTTGGAAATTGTATATTAACTCGGAATTTCGCTGATAAATTATTCAGAAAATATTTGCGACCAATGCATCATGCGTCACATCCACACTCCGAATGTGATAATTATACACTTCGCGCTACTGAGAATTTCGCGTCATTTCTTTGTGATTTCTTTCTAGAACGAAAACTTTCACTAGAAATAAACACACATTATACATAGTAAAAGAAATTCTGTGTAGTTTCATGTAAAAAATAGGAAATAACTTGGAATTTGAATCAAAGTTTTTTTAGTATTTATTGATCACATTATTTTTATAGTTCGGAAATTATTTGCAATCATTTGATAATTATGTATTCATTTTCTTCTTGGATTAAATATCATGAATGAATTCGCATGTACGTTACGTCGAATAAAGTCTTTAGGATTTGGGCGGATTGTCGTATTTTTTTTGTATGGAAAATTAATGAATATGATTTGAATTAGTTGGACTCGGACTGGACTTATTTGTCTGAAGATCCGGATGAAACTCCAAGGGAGACTAAAATAAAAAAGACAAAAGACTATTTAATTGGGATTACCATGCAATTTAGTCAAGGATGGATAACTGAGACGGATGGATGGAACTTAATTACCTCCAATGATGACGATGATGATGACGACGACTGCACCCAAAATTATCATCATCTGTACCCAAAAAAAATATCAATCAAATATCTTAATAGAATTAGAATTGCAATTATTTGTGAAGAACTGACCTTAACATTTTGCCACCAATATTTGCGTCTAATCCCAACCGCAGTCCTTTGGAATTGTGTTGCTCCCGCCTGAAGGGCATCTGGTATGGAAACACATCAACCAATTACAAATTGCACACAATATAATATAGATGGCGCGCTAATAGCTTACCAGCTCGAAGGTCCAATTCGTTGAGCTTTTGATCTCTCTCCATGACTTTCTCCACATTGGATCTCATGATCACTACCACCTACAATTACAATTAAATTATATAATTAAATTCAAGGTCAAGGGTCATATTATTATCTTGAGAAATATACCTCATCGACTTGAGCCCTGGTTTGTTCGAGACGTTTTGCTTCTGCGGTTTCCGCGTAGGAGGAAGACCCTCCATTCCCACCTGAAGCCATTAGTCTGAAAACAAAGTTGAATTTATTCTAAGGTTAGGACAAGGTTAAAGGTCACGGTAACTCTCTACTACTTTATTATTGCTCAAACATTGTGAATACCATATGTAATGTAATGTAACATGGGTTCTGGTGTCTGGTCCTTATCTCATTAACCCTTATCATTATGACACATGACGCCCGTCTGCGTCATCACAATTTTTGTACCACAATTCAATGCATAAATGGAGTTTAGCATTAGAAAATAAAATAAAATCTTGGAAGAACAAGTACGGATTCGGATGTAAGAGATCTGAAGGAGTCAATTCAAAAAAATAGTTATAGGTCTTACCTGAGTCCGCTTCCTTTTTCCAGTAGAATTAAAATTCTCTCCAAAATTATTTGAATATTTTGAAACAAAACAAAATGCAACTATTCCTCCGTTATTCACCCTTGCATGGAATGAAATGGAAATGAAACTAATTAGTATTCACGAGCGATTCGAGTGGGTGTTAGATCATACGGTGACGCTGGTGCATGTAGAAATTAATGGGCGGACTTCTACAATAATGTGCGCATTCAATATTCACAATTCACACACGTATCGTATTCGTATTTCATAGGTTCCATGTTCATATCATATCTGAACAAATGATTGATTCATTTTATTAGTTATCAAGAGATAGCCATAGGCCAGGTGGATCGACTGATAAGAGATAACGCTAATTGCTCAGAGTTACAGACATAAATAGAGTCATGCATGCACCACAACCACAAATCCATTCCTGGGTTAGTAATATTAATATTGCCATTATGTACATACATATACATGCAGTATGGTTCAATTCATGGATGGATTCTGTACGTACGGAGCGGAACTATGAGTTGAACTATTTAATTTGAACATTAACCTAATGCAATGACGACTGATTGCTTTTTCAATTTCTTTGTATCAAATATTTCGAATGCTATTTTTTCAAAATTTTGAATTTCACTAAACTGTGTCTTTCAAAATTCGAATTTTTCGAAAGAAATACTTTGAACTAAAGTTTTTTGGGGGAAAATGAATAATTGAACAAAGTAACTAGTCTTGGATGTGACAATTAAATAGTTTTTAACAATTAATTCATAGCTCGTGCACTACTGGTCCATATTATAGGTATGCTGTATGGGGTACTTACAAATGTAGATCACCTCAAAATCTTCAGAATTATATTTTTAGAATACATAACCACATTGAATGATAGATTCTGGATATTAATTATCATTTAGTTAACGGATTTATTGCATTATTCACTAACATCTTACAAGGAAAGTACACTAAATGTAAATCACTATGCACTCCACTTCTTGCAACTCCCACACCTTAATGTGTCCTCGAAAACAAAGACGAAATGTGCACCAGGGTTCTTGGTCTATCAGAATATTGAACGCATCAGCGTATCCTTCACTTTCTTTATATTAAAATGAATGTATGATTAGTGCTTGTGTAGAACTATATATGACTAGGGGTCCGATCGGTTCGGTTGTTGGACGCTTCGGTTCGTGCAAATTCTGTTAGTAAAGGCCGGAGTTAGAATTAGCGCCGGGTCGGAAATTTCAAATTTTAATTAAACGCCCGGTTTTGTAATCGATCATTTGCGGTAATTTGTTTTTATTTACAAATGAGACGGTAAATGGGTAACTAGAAGAAATGAAGCATTTTTAACGCAAGTTTCATATGAAATCGGATTATTTGGTTCGAAAGCGAAACTGAAACTTCGCGGTTAGGTTTCGGTTTAGACTTCTAACCAAAAGTTTTGAGTTCGGTTCGGTTCTTTATCTGATAGAGCCGAAATATACCGGTTTGGTTATGTCTTCGGTTCAGTACGCTTAAAATTTGAACCGATCGGAGCCATTACCAATGGCTCCGATCATACCAGTATGATCATTCAGCAGCAATTACTTGTATGTTGTATTCAGTTAAAAATGTCAACACTCAACTCATGACTATAGACTATAGGGAATGACTCATATAGGCAACGAGCTCTTTTTAACAAAAGGCAAATTTTAACTAAATAATTTAGTCCCACCCCGGCAAAAAAAACAAATTATGTACACAAAAAAATTGCGTCCGAATTTTTCCCTTCAGAAATATGTATGATAATATGAAATCCTTCCATTTACATATGAGTTGGGTTGTTGGGAATGCATGATGTGTGATCTGAACTCATATAGTTCGTAATAAATAAGCATGCATGGATTTCTCGCTCTAAAATTAAAGACTGTAATTAAAAATAAATTCTAAAATTTTTAGTTGTGTGCATGTGGTGTTGAGGTTAAGCATTACTTCCAAGAGTTTGCAAATTTGTTCATCGAATTGCGAATTGGATCGGTGTCGTTCGTTCGTTTTCCTCAAGAAATATTGCACTATGTATATGATCCATACCACGTATTATTTCGTAGCATTTGGGGAATGACATGGGATTCAATCTCAAGCCAAACTTTGTAAGAGACAATTAATGCAATGGAAGGATTTCTCAAGTCAATCCAGAGCTAAGGTGGATATAGAATTTAAATAATTTTTACTGCTTACTTGCTCCGTTGAGGTCTTTGTTCTATGCATGCTTGTTGTGTATAAATGTAATGTAGAATACGCGTGTGAAATCATCAATAGTTGGTATTAAATAATTTGAACTACGCGGCAACCTATTTTGAGAGTGTTGAACCAATAATGAGGGAAAAGTCTGGGCTGATAACCGCCGATTTCAAAAACAACCCATCTGAACGTTTTCATAAAATCAATCAAAATTCCTGAGACAACTTTTTACCTTAAGCTACGATTCCACTGCGTAATCCTCAAGCAATATTGCGTAACTATTGCAGAGCGCAATATTGCGCACATTGCGCGTCGTCGAAATTGCGAACATTGCGCAAAATCGAGGTATTCCACAGAAAACAGGATTGCGGGTATTAATTCGAATTTCAAATTCAGTATCACCTGAATCTGCATTCAATTTTACCGCAATATTGCGCAAAGAACCGATTGATTGGTTCTTGATTGCGCTGCGCAATCG
>JAQGCB010001006.1:0-16782 GCA_034698835.1 Protaphorura tricampata | reverse complement strand
TCAGGGGGGCATGGAGAAGGCATGAATGCTCGGTTCGGGGCCCCCATGCCCCCTATATATTAATAACTCCGAAACGCTGAGGAATTTCGGGATGGTTCCTTCACAAAAGTTGTTCATAAGGTCAAGGGCTACAACATATAAAAAAATCGGCCAATTCCATCAGGGGATATTTTGCTTAACCTCTTTGTGTGGTGTCCTTTACGAAACTCATATTTGGGAAAATCAAATCAGAAAGAAACAATTGCCGAAAAGAAAATATTGTACCTTAGACAGAGACTGTAACTAAGAATTCAAGACAGATTTGATGAGTATTTATTTTTAGAATATCAACGTTTTTCAAAAAGCTTAGTGTGCATATTTGTTAACACCGGTTATCGCATTTGAAACTATTTTAAATTAGGTGAACTCATCCTGCAGTTAAAATGTCTACCGCGTAATGCACTTTATTAGTTCGTCTTATGTGGGCACTTAAGAAAGGGGGAGTGTACAACGTACTGGTCTCAATCAGGTCGGAATGGACGACCAGTTCGAATGAAATTTTCCTGTTTCACTTTAGCTATTTTTGAAATAAACACATAGAAGCTACAAATAGAATGATTATTTATAGAATTGAAATTGAAGCCATGAGATTGTAGTATTCAAGTATCTTCGTTTCCTTGTGATGAACATATAAACTTCAATTTCTTCAAAACCACACATTGCAATGATGAATTTGACGTAAATGTACATCCCATTTAATTTTGCGTGGAATTTTGATTGTGCTTGTCTTCCATGTAAGAAAGAGACATGGACATTTTTGTCGATTTCAGATGTCACCAATATTATAACCAAAAGTACGAAATCTTAAAGATAATACAGCCTTCAGGATTTAAATTTTGAGTTTCGTGGCGAGGTCTACAAAATGAGTAAAGATTGTTGTAAGCCAGGAGTAGCATATAACTTGTACTGAAACTAGGAAATATTTCGGTTGTGCAAAAATAACTTAGGTGTCCGAGTAATGTGTGTAGCTGGCCAATAATACTGTCAACCGCAGAGATAAATATTTCCTTTATGATTTGAAAATTAGTTTGTTTGGACTTCTACTACTTATTAGATACAGCACAACAAAAGCTGCAAGTCATCCAATGATTGAGTGAACTTTACTTTCCCCACGCAAATTGCTAATTATGATTAGAATTAGTCTCACAACAGTTGTGTCTTAAACTAATTTAAATACAGACATATACACCCATGCATGGACTTTGAATTCGATTCGAGACTACGCTACGCTTAAGCTTATCAGCATAACAAATGTATGGGATAATAAATGTTATTAAACCAAGTAGTCCTTGCTTTGCTAATCACGTATAAGAAGACTAATTAACAAAGGCAGGAATAAGACAAACCACACTCTCTATCTACGAAGATTAGACCATTCAACGGAGCAAAAAAAATCTACACATATTAGGTTCTGATTGGGTGCTGCCAAATCAAAAAGAACAGATTGATGAAGAGGGACCGGTGAATGGTTGTTGTGAGCATTGTATGATTTTGTATGTATTAATTAACTTATTGACTTTATAGGTCGAATGATAAAAAGACCAATGGTGATTAGTGGGACTGGAAGTGCGTCCGAACAAAGAGTAACGGGTGGACGTCTTTTCATTCAATCTGGGAGAAATCTTGCCACCAAAGTCATGAGCAATGGTGTTGAAGTCATTGTCCGAGGTAATCCGTCCTCGTCATCGTCCCTAGTCTAAACTCAAAAGATTGCTTAATGGACGCATCTGCAAATTATCATACATTTCTTGTTAAGCATTTATTTGATCAGTCTAGACTTGCATTAATGCTTCAAAAGCTCAACCAAATATTTTATGACTTTCACTCTAATTGACGATGACATGGCAGCTCACAAAAAACCCACATGATATTCTGTCTGCTTTTACTGAAATCCGAAAACCTCTCACGAAAAATTAAATGTGTTTTGTAGTGATAGACTATTTTACTGTAATTTCGATATGACCTTTTCCGGATTACTCCAATCATGTCTCTGAGGTCGAAACCTGAAATGTCTTAATCTTGACACTATCATTAAACTTGTTTTTGAGAGCAAGTCTCGCATGACCCCATCCAATATGTACGACCTTGCAATCTTCTATTCTATTTGAGAAGCAGTGTAAAACTTTGGTCTGATCACATGAAAGTAGTACAACGCAAAGAATAGTTAAGAATTGTATGGATGCATATTCAATATTTTCTGAATTTGACAGGTGACAAGACAGGGTTCGTTGGGTTTCCTGGAACACCGGTGTTTCCAAGCCCAGTCACGCCACAAGCAATTACACTCCCACCGTCCACCGTGTCGAGGCAATTTCACCTCGTGGAACATCCAAATAAACCGGTGATTAATTTGTACTTGTGAATGGATTTTAAAACCATTTCGCAAATAATTCTGATGCTTAGGAAATCATGAGTTAACGAATGAATTGTTCAATTTCATAGCGATGTACACGTATAATGACCGCATTTTGTGTATTCTTGCAGAATAATGCAATTGATCATCTTCTTCACTCAATTGTGCGTTCCGCCACTCTTGACATGGTCACAAAAACGCTTTTAACTACTTTCACATTCCTGACGACAGTTTTGGAGGATCAAAATACAGTTGTGAGCAGTCGTGAGGAGGTAATCCATCCATCTTAATTTCTGTGCCAGGGATCGAATCCCCGCAAAATTATTTTATATTTATGTATGTATTTTATGTTTATGAAATTACAGATAATTTCCAACGTGATGACTCAGAAATTCCATCCAACGATCGAATACACACCAAGTGTGAAAGCAGAAACGAGTTCAATGATGTCTCCAGAATTTCCACAACAATCCTTCGGCTCATCATACCTGACTAGCACACTTACAACCACATACACATATTTCAACACTTTCAGCGGAGATTCTTTTCCAGTCATTCTGTCTAGTATAGAAACCATTTCTAATGTCATTACAATTCCAGCATATCTCAACCCAACTTCATCTCCATCCTTTGAATTAATTTATCCATCAGAGTCTAGTAGGGTATTTGAAACAGAAACTTATCATACAACTTATACATTTTCAAAAACATTTTTGGATGAAGAAACAAATCAAACTCAAGTAATAACGACGGAAGAAACTTTGACCCAAATCGTTGTAACTGAGGCTCTTATTCCTGCTCAGTCATATTCAACTCCTGACCTATTAACACCAACTCCACCCCAAAAAACATTCTATACAACATCGACTTTCTTCACAACATTATTGGAAGGATCAAGTCTAGTTACGAAAAGTGCTGTCGAAGTCAACTCGAACGTGGTGGATGATGATCAAGGTCAACTCCAGAGTCCCACATTTCTGCCCGTTCTTAATGATTATTCCTCCTCTACTCCTGAAGTTCAGAAAGTATTGACGAGTCAGGCTAAATTATTGAAATCAACTGCAGTACTAGCTACGAATACATATTTTACAACTTATACTTATTTCACAACGGTTCTTGGAGAAGGAACAGAGACGGATGTCCAGTCTCGAACACAAGTTGTGTCCGAAGTACTTATAGAACCACTCCCAAGCTCTATTCTTGATGCCGCTGAACTCAGTGCCCTTAAAAGCTCTTATCTTGCCGAACATTCAACTCTATTAGAAATATCGTCTTCAGTCCACGAAATAATTCCGACACGAACAATAGAAGGTACTTATTATCCAGAAGCCACGAAAATAACAAAATATCCGTACTGGCCTAAAGATGAGGATGAAGGGATTATGGATACGGAATTTGACGACAGTGACAGTAAATCACCAACGGCAATTGAAGAAATGAAGGAAGAAATTCATCACATTGTCAATGTTCTAGCCGACAAAGTTCCGGCGAATGACCATGACGTCAAAACGATTTCACCAGACTCACCACATACTCATCGACCACTTTATTCAACTATAGATCGAGAGACCACACCAGAGATAGAATTTGAAGAGGTCACACTTAGAACACCGAACGACTTGTTGGATGAGATTGGAAGTACAGTTTCGACAACGGATGAAGTGATTGAATTTGATACTGAGAGACCAATCAGTCACATACCAACTCCACCGTTGAAATCATCTACACCTTCCCTCCAGTACCAAAAGAATGAAGTCACAAACGGACTTTTCCCGGATTTACCCACGAGGGTGAGGAACCCCATCAATACTGTCAACAATAACAATAACAAATATCCGGAGCAAATAGCACATTTGGAACATGACCCTATTTACGGAAATATGAACCTTGGAGACATTTCCAGCATTGTGGATGTGTACTTCACAAATGTCTACGTCAAGAATAAACTAACGGCTGTCCCAGTTTTGAGTGGGACTGGAGTTCTTAAAAAGGAAAATACATCAATGACCATTGACAGAGTGGATGTAGCACCAACATCTGTATCTGCCGTGACAGCAGTTGACCAAACCCAAGAAATTTTTAACCTACTTTCAGAGCTGACGAACGAAGAGGTCAATCCGCCACCTGATTATTACGATGAAATAAAAGAAGAAGACGTTTTTAAGGATACGGATGATGAAGTCCTGGCATCAAAAATATATACTTTGTCAAACCTAGCCAGCACAACTGTCAGTAAGAAGAGAGGAAATGCCACTGACATAAAAGTAGAAATGAACAACCCAACCGTTGAACCTTTAACTGAACCTCCTGGAAATATCGAGTATGATTATGTGGATACGACTACCGATACACCGACTGGTAGCGGCGATGGCGGTGAAGTCGATGATTTCGTTGTTCCTCCTATTGAGAACCCTCCTGACGATTTTATGAGCGAAAAGACCAACCAGGAAGAAACAGGTGCGCTGGTCAACGATGATACCGAACCATCAAGTGAGCGTGTGACTTTGATTAAATGGGCAGCGAATGGAGAACCAGACCACTCAGAAGTCGTCATGAAATTAACCACAAAGAAGAAACCAAATTCGGAAGAGAACAAAAGAACTAGTGTGGTAACCACGAAAAGGCCCAAAACGAATAAGCCAACCCTCTCACCAATGCATGACTATGATGATTCCTCTGAGGGTAGCACTAAAGTCTACAATCTTCTGATCAAGCCGAATCAAAATTCTGCGGATGATAACTCCGAAGTTGTTGATGACATCCTAGATGACAACAAAAGTGAAGCTGAGGGCGGAAAAACCGATGAAGAGTCACAGGAAGCCAACGATGAAAGAAGGCCAACAGGAGTATTTGGGGGCACTGGACCCGGACCTAGTCCGCCGAGTGGTCCTGCACCATCAGGACCTAGCAAATCTAGTTTAAGTCTTGCGGCTGCTGGGCCAGGGTTGGGTGTAAATACAGGATCCCATATCGTGACGTCTTCTACTAGCGGGATAAACTGGACGCCGTTACTCAATTTAGGAGCTCTGGGTCTGGGAGGTCTAGGAGCATCGACGTTGACAAAATTTAGTCCGTTCCTCAGTTCAATGGCCGGCTATTTGAAGAGTGGGTTTGTCCCAGTCATGGCAAGGAACGATACACAATATTACAAAGAAAGACCGCCATATATGCGATATCCGCCACCACCACCACATGAAGGAACAATCATGACACACCATGAACCTCCAAATTACATTCCGATTGGCAAACAGAAACCCCCACTGTATCGCCATCCAGACGACTCAATTCCAAGAAGACCAATAATTTCTCATGCCGATGAACCAAATTTCCGACCACTTGCAAATAACCGTGAACCAATGGATGATCACGGGCATGGTGGTCATCGTTTTGAGAATCATCATTTTCCGCCGACACACAATTACAATTTCAAACCTCCCCATGATCAGCAGCCCGACATTTTCACACAAATGGGTACAAATACAATAAATAATTTGGTCGCAGGTGGCGGTGGGACAAGAGTCGTTAGTGGGAATCATTTAGATGCAGGAGTACAATCTCAAAATATTGTTAAAGTCGTATCAGGGAATATAATCACTGCTCTACCAGCTCAGGTGAATAGATCTCCAGAACCATTTTTCTTTGGTACAAATAAGGAATCCGTAGGTGGGGGTGGACAAAGTCGACGTCCAATATTTACAAGGCCACCACCAAGGAGTCAAGAGAATCAATCTGGTTATCAACAACACATCATTCTTCCACTTCCGCCAGAAAGTGATGAAATTAGTACAAAACATCAAATCCCTTTGAAGGTTGGGGCAGCTGAAATACAAAAAGTCAATCGCCCATTCGTCCGGCCACTACAACCGCTGCCGCAACCACATCCGCCTGGGCCTACACCGTTTCAGCACCAACAAACGTTCTCAAATTCTCCACATCCCCCGGATTTACAAGGACAATCAGACAATACAAATAATTTCCACAGACCCGCGGCGGCGGTACAACCAACTCGACAAATCCCTAACATTCCACCCCCACCCCCACCTCAACAACCATTCAGTGGGGAAAATGTGAATAAATTATTTTTTAACAATCCCGACATGCCTGGCGGTTCAGAAAATCCATTCAATCGACATCCTCAACGTCCGGGTTTCGGAGTAATAGAAAAGCAGAGACGTCCTCCAATGGTTTTGCGAGAGTCTTCTGAGGAAAATCCAAGACCAACCGACTTTCACCCACCCTCCCAACCAAGCATATCACAATTTTCTCCTCCTCCGAGCTTCAATTTTATCCCACCGACACATTACCCCGCATCACCAAATAATTTCAAGTTTAACAGGGATCATTTTAATCCTAGACCTTCTTCTCCTCAAAATCCACGACCAGACTTTATAGCACAGTCAAGCGAAGAGTACCCAAACAATTTTGGAATGTCTAGTAATAATCGCCCACAGAATCATTTCGGACACAATGTTCATAATCCCAATGTAAATCTAGTACAACGGCCACCACAACCGATTAGTGACGAAACTAGTGGCGAAGATGGATACTTCAGACCTCCTAATTACCCACCGCCGGCATTTAGACCAAATATTGATAGCATGGAACGTCCTTCTGAACAAAATCAAGCAGAGCCTCCATTTCGACCCATGTTAAGTCCAAATCAAAACAATGGGTATCGACCGTCAAATCAAAATGAAGTCCAAGTTCATCCGAATCATAAATATACGTCGCAGCAATCTGAAGAAAGACTAGAGCCAAAACCAACAGTACTTCTGCCAGGAATGAATACTCTTCCAGAACAGTCCGAAGAAAGGTTTGAACCTAAACCAACTAAATTCCCTGTTCTTCTCCCCGGAATGAATAATAAATATCCCCAATCTGGAGAATCTGGGGAAAGATTGGAGCTAAATCCACCCAATTTTAACAAAGTTCTTCTGCCAGGAATGAATCCCAACTTTAGTAAAGTTCTTCTCCCAGGCATGCAATCTCTCCCTTGGAATCCAAATGGTAACGGTAATAGAGAACACAGTGGTGAACAGTCTCAAGAGAATGGAAAATCCCCACACAATAGTGGCAGCTATGAAAGATTCCCACGTCCGCAAGTGGAATCCCCACAGCGTGAACATCCACAATCAGATTTAATAAATCCTACTCCACAATTTCCACCATTCAAACAAAGACCATCTACGATTTTCATAGTTCATGAAACATACGACCCAGTACCTGATGATAGTGAGGAACAGCAACAAAATCAAGGATTTTCATCAACTTCATTCCCACCAATTAGCTCAACGACAGAACGCCCAGACAAATTCATAGAATCAACGTCCAAAAAGTACCCTCAGTTAATAATCAAAGAAGTCTCACCAACTCCCTACGCCATTACAACGCCAAAACCACTCACAACCGTCGTAAAAGTAAATCCAACATTCATTCGGAGATCAACCACAACACCAAAACCAAATTCAACAATAACGACGACAGAGTCACCGATTTCAACAAATTATGTTGAGCCTGACCATGGTTCCAGTTTCTCAGGTTTTGTAATTTCCCCAACTATGCAGGACTTATTGAATATTGGAAACAATCATCCATCAAATTCAATCTCTGAAAGTGACTTAGGATTTGGGGGTAAGGTTCGGCCTTCGTCATCGGAGATTAAAAATAAATTCTCTGGTTCACTGAGTTCTCCGAAGAAGCCTTTTGATTTTGACAAGTATTTCACAAATACAGGGGATAATTCCTTCGGGCAGACATTCAGCGGGTCCGAAGACAATGAATCAATCATTGATCCAGTCAATCAACAAGTAATTAAATCTCCATTTGATCCAATCAAATCGATTAATAAACCTAATGAAGGAGACTTGTCAAATCATAAGGAATCTCTACCTTCGACAACAACGGCTGCCTCAACAATTTCTCAAGATTCAGAAGAAGATTTGTTACGTGTTTTTGCTGCACCAGATGATTTCCTCGCACATTCCACTCCATCAGACCGACTTTGGTGGCCGACGACTTTCAAACCAGCCCATCGACCATTCTTATCTTCAGTGCGCCCTGACCATGGATCGAGCAATGAACTTTTACCTGTATCTGAAACATCTGGTATAAAACCTTATAATGTCCACATAAATCCTACAACTTTCAAAAATACTATGAGACCCACGACTTATCGACCTCGAAGGCCAGAACAATATAACCCTATTCTCAGAAATCCACTCCTTAGCCGGCCTCCAGAACAATCATTCGGCCAACTCCCATTCCCTTATGATGATGAAGAGGGCTTGAGAGATATTAAAATCAAAAACGTGGAAATATATAAGAATCCGAATTTTTATAAAAATCCGAGTTCCGATTCACAAAGTCGTCCAATTTCTCAATCCCACCCCGTCCTTTCTTTCATTCCAACTTCTCTAGAGGATGAAGATGAATTCGAAGAGCAAAGTTATGAGAATGAAAATTCTCCAAATCCATCTCCCTCTCCCACCATTCGTGATAAACGACCATCTGTTCGTCCTCAGAACAGTTATGATACAAATGAAGAGCAAGATTTGAACAAGAATCAACAATTGAATCTCGCGAACAAAGTAGTCAATGATCAGAAAGCCCAGAATAAGCCTAACGATGAGTCCCATCAAACCTCCATGGATTCTCCAGAAAATAACAAAGATAAAGCAAATGCCCACTCTGAAGACGACACAAATGAAAGTTTTGAGCTAGTTCCGCCTAATTATCCAGTAACACGGCTGCGACCGCCACCGCCGTATCCTCCAAATTTCGGGAATGGAAATGGGGAGAACAGAAATAGGCCATTCATTCACCAACCTCCACCCGGCCCACCTCAGCAGACAAAACGCCCCGGTCCTCTTGAAGCCATAACAAACATTTTCCGTCGACCAAATGTAAACGGCAGACCGAATCAGCCTGGTTCTGGGCCCCCGGGACAAGGACAAAGTTACGGGCCCCTGGGACAAGGGCCTCCTGGACAAAGTTATGGGCCACCCGGACAACCTCCACCACCCCCACCACAATTGCGACCAGGATTTCCAGTGCCGTCCCAGCAAAATAACAATCCACCACCACCACCACCAACACTTCAGCGTAGACCTCAACCGAACAACAATCAGTTTATCCGACAACCCTCACCGCCGCGACAAAACAATAATGGGCCACCACCACCGCCTCCGAATTCAAACTTTAGACGACCAGAGCGGCCAGAAATTAGTGATAATTTCGAAAAAATCAGGCCGATACCACTAAATCCTAACGCGGACATTCAAAACCAAAGACCCCTATCAATAAATCCGAATACGGGTAATCAAAACCAAAGACCAAATAACATTCTACCCGGCCTTATCAGGCGGCCAATACCGCAACAGCCAGGACAAGACAATTCGAGAGATAAAGTCCCAGAAGAGCCTCAAAGGCCAATTCTGATACGACGTCCAAACCCTATAATAAGGGGTCCGCCCCAAGACTCGAACTCACTCGCCAAGCCGCCTTCCACACCTCCAAATGAATCTCCACTAGATCCAAATGACTCATACTATTATGAAGATGAAGAACTCCCGGAGGAGAACGATGTTTTAATTGACACATCAAGCACAACTTCAAAATCTGGACTGGGCATTTTTAGTAGTAGCACTCCAGTCGTTCAAAATCAAGAGAAAGTACCAGTGGAGAAAGTTAGTGAAAGTCCAAAAGAAAGTGAAGAAACAAAGAGCGAAGAAACAGATAAAACGAAGGGAGATCAAAAACCGTCTGCAGCAAGCGATCCATCCTACGAAGATGTCGACGAAGAAGGTGACGATGAGTCGGAAGGAGTTGTTCCGACCAAAGTTGAACCAGAAACTAGTCCGAATCGACCTATTCACATTGGTGGACATTTACTCAATCACAACGCGTTCCGACCGCATACCTTGAGAATCCCGAAACCTGTTGTACCACAGAGAGGAACATTTGTTTTTGAGAGACCACCAATCCAAGACTCTTCAGAATTTTTGGGAACACCAAGCCCGCCGAAAACTGAAATGGAACCACCACCAATTGACAGCCTCAGGTTGAAACCGTCCATATTAGAATTGCCAAGCAATGGTCCGATTCGGTATAGGCCTGGGAGACCAGGGGCTCAAGAAGTTAATCTGCGTCCAAATCTTTTGCGCCCTGATGATGATCTCTTGAAACCGACATTGACACGTCCAAAACCCACATTCCACACAATAGCTAGTGTCGACGATGGCAACAAAATTCTTGGGACGAATGTAGTTGAAGCTCCGTCCGCCTCAAGGACTAATGTGTTCTCCTCTATTAAACCTACCATTTCTTCCGGCTTGGAAAAAATCTCCCCGACCAAAACAATAATAGGATCTGTTGAAACCGTTGGACTGGATCTTGATATATCAAGTTCCATCGATGACGATTTGCCGACATCTTCCACGTTGATTCCTGATTCAAGCGATTCTACTACTTCAGTTGTCGAATATTCCGGAGGTGTGCTCAAAACTGTCGTATTAAATGCTGAAAAAGAAAAAGTTCCAATCTTTCCCTCCAGGACTTTCACTCGAACAATAGTTCGGACGAGGCAATCAGAGGAAACCGGTGGGGAAAGTTCGAGCGCAACAATTATACCAACCAAGACTTCTGATTCCGTGTCACACATTTCTGCTACACCACAGGTAACTCTACCAGGGCGGACCAGAGGACCAGGATTCCAACGACCCACTATTCCTACACTGTCCGAAAAACCAAAACCAGAATATAATCCGTTCATTCCTTCTCGAGGTCCACCGTCACCGAAAACACCTCCTGGCTTTCCATGGCTCCGACGATCCACATCCACAACTACAACGTCGCCACCAACTGTGACAGCGACATCCATCCGGTTCCCTTCAACAATTGTCCCAAGAGATAGGGTCACGCTCAAGTACAATCGGACCCGCCCATTTTCCATAAATTCTGTATCGACGGCCATCACAACGACAGAGTCGAATGCATTGGCCACAGAAGAGTCAAAGAATTCACCCGCTGTCCCTATTTCGGCCCCACCTATTGTTCGCACACATTTTAATGAAACTTATAGACCCACAACTTTTAGGCCTCCAATTAGGCCAGACGGAAACAACCGTGAGAAAGTTTACGGGAATAATACCATAAGTTTTGTAGTTAGTTCTAATTCATCTACTAGTCAAGGAACGCTACGGAAAGGCATTATCGTGAGCACACATAAGCCAACCACAACAACCACAGAAGACATTAGCGAAGAAGATGTATTTGAGGAAGAGAGTGACGAAGTCGTGCAAATACCACTTCTGACTAAAAATGGAACAGTTTCTGTAGCTACAAATGTGAACAGAATTGTTCCCAGTAGAACTCCACCTACTTTAGTTCGAAAACCCCAAGTAGTAGTTGTTTCAACGGTATCTAGTGTGACCATGAAATCGTCATCAATGTCAACCAGATTGGTCACTCGTACGGAAACGTCTACACAAACGATTACAGAAACCGAAACTACAGTGGTGTCCGTAGCAGCTGGTCATAAAATGACACACACAATCATGATCACAAAGACCCTTCCTCCGCAAACTCTCATTAGTACAATCGTAGGAACAGTGACAGTGGTGAATACCGTTGAAGTAACTCCAACTACTGTTCGGTCAACTATTTTTGCCGTAGAACCCACCAAGTGTAAGTAGAAAGTTGCTCAGCTTTACTTTAAATGGATAAAATTTAATTATGTACGTTTAATTAATTACAGCTGTGACCAGTTTTACCGGATCACCTGACATGACTGCGCCATCCCGAACGACTGAGAAAATTTTACAAGGAGGTGTAGTACCAACTGCTAGCAAACCTGTCACAAAACCCATTCCATCACCGCCAACCACTAGTGAACCATCCAGAGAAAATATTAATGGAACGAAGAAAATAAATTATAATTTGTTCGACGCAGGTTGCAAGTCTAATTGCAGCATGCAAGGAAATCAGCTTTGCAAGCGCTTTGGGACCGGAAATAGTACAAAATCAAAATGTGTTTGTAAGCCTGGTTATGCTAGAATGAGGTCAACTAAACCGTGCACACGTAAGCTAAATAATTTGATTCGTACCTGGTAAGAATGAATGATGCATCAGTTTTAGGGTTGAATTCTGTCCGTTGAATGTCCGGAGATATCCAGTTCCGTCCAATTCTGGTACGAGTTCTGTGAACTTGTACTTAATCCCATAACCATTAGATTTGAATCAGATGAAATAATTTGTTAAGTGTGCTTTATACATTATAGCAGCGATAATTGCATACAATTGTCGTTTGTAAAGTTATATTTGATAATATAAGTCGTTGAATCTGCTCAAAGTGACCACCAAAACCCAAGTCTGTTCAACTATCTTGCCATAATAAGTGTCTCTAAACATTCCACAACTAGGGTATTTTTATGTGTTAGTAGTATGCATATTTCTTACAATGGAATCGAAATTTTTAAAATATACATATGAGCTTTCCTTTGAACGCAGAAAGAAAGTAGAAAGTAAGAAAGTCCCACGACTTTCTTCGGGCAAATCTCAAGTGTCTTTTCAGATCAACAGTTGGTCAAAATGATGCTTTCGTGGATACCTCAGCTCCACTCAAACATGGTTTCAAACAGGATATGTAGAGAGAATAGAAAAAATCGGCTGTGTTTTAAGATTATAAAACTATGATATGATGATTTTAGATTATGTTGAAGAGTGAGTTCTTTGTACTCACCGAATAATAACTATTTTCCATGGGCTTTCACTTTCAGCTACTTTCACTTACGAGATGAGCTTAAGTGTGAATCATATGGAGGGAATGACGTTTGATTTCCGTGACTTGAGAAATGACGCCACCGATGCTTATTCCAATTTCATAAGCGTAACAAAAGACGCGTTAGACAAAGCATTTTTATCCACGGACCTCAAGAGACAATTCCAAGGGGCCGAAATCATGAAGATCGAGCCCACTGTTATGCGGAATAATCAAACTAATATTCCGGAGCCAAAAGTCAACGTCGACTTTCTTGTTCAGGTACAAATATAATTAATTAAATCAGAGTCGCTGCTATAAAAAATACATACGAATGCTTAATTTTCTTAATAGTTAAGCGTAAACATGACGGAAGACCGGATTAAGAATCATTTCATTCGAACTCTCAAGGCATCCAATTTCAGTGTTGGGAGAACGGGTGTGACTACTACCAAAAATATGAGTGATTTTGCGGCTCGAGGTAAAATTTACACGCGCTTGCAATACTAATTAGAGTGTACGACATTCACTCACTTGCACTTTTTTTTCTTTGTTTAAGATTTTAATGAGTGTTCTTTGCCCGACTACAATGATTGCTCCATTAATGCTGAATGTATTAACCTCCGCGGCTCCTTCTTGTGCCAATGCTTGTTTGGGTTTAAAGACCGTTCCAAGAAAAACAAGCCTGGACGTGACTGTCTTGGTATGATGTTTATTAAACTAATGTTTGATTACGATGTATAATTGTTGTGTTAATGACAAGATATTATGCAACTCCTGTCCTTGTTACATTAATGTGTGATACTTAAGTTTGAGTCATAAAATTCAATGTAGCTGATATTGCTGTCTATGTCAAACTCATAACAGTAACACTCTTGTAGCAAAGAGAATTGTACTAATTTTAATTTGCATCCTAGAAATGGCAGGTTGTGCAGAGTGCAACTACAAAGGGAATTGTTACCCGGATAAACAAGGAAATAATTCATGTGATTGTTTCCGATGGTACGGTGGAGCTGAGTGTCAGATCAACTTGAAAAGTATGTTTTACACCATAACATTTTGAATCAATTGAGACTTAACCTCTTAAACCTGAATTTTTTAATTTGTAGTACTTCTCATGACAATCATCGGTGTGGGTGCAGTTCTTTTCGTACTAGTTCTCCTGTGTGGAGTTCTCGTTTGTAAAAGAAATAGAAGAACCCCGGACAGAGCAGGAAGTAAGAAATAACATCAAGGCTTAGCAAAAAATATTAGCTGACAAAATTAATTATGTCGATATTTTCAACATTCAATCAAAATAGGTGGACGATTCATGCGATACAGAAGTCCTACGTCACCCGCAACTTTAGAGAGGGCAGCTATAATGCATGATTCGGGCAGCAGTGACGGATGTCAAACTCCACCAGTCAGAGTCAATGCTCATCAGCCGTACACACCGGACTCTCTTCTAGTAAAAATATTCCACCTCCTGAAAAAGGATTTTATTTGAAATATTTGTCATATATTTGAAATTGTCAAGAACTGAAGTGCAAGGTATAATAATGATTCTAATACAATTCTTTGGGTACAGATTGATCAACATGACGACAAAACTCATCGGAGGGCTAGACCTGGGGATGTGAATCTCATGAACTTTTCCCTACGGAATGTTGTGATGGATCAGGTCAAAATATGACGCAATGAAAGATATTTTATAATTTAGGGAGTTTATTTTTACTTAATATATTTTTAATAGGATCGGTCTTTGACTGTTGTCATTCCAAGAGCCAAAATCAGACCATCGTCACGTCCTACCCCAGGTACTAGCGGAGGTGGCCCTGACGGTTCAGACCTGGCTGCCACTGAAAAGAAACTCATCAATTATTTAGACCAAGGTCCTTATCCCCTACCAGTAAGTGCTAAGATTAAATTTAAAACACTCTTCCCAATCTACTTGAACTAACAAAATGTTATTATTTGATTGTAGACAAATAAAATGGGAGGAAAAACGGCTGGCTCCAGTCGTCAGTCTACGCTTCAAAGAAATAATGAAGCGAGTGCATTCCGCAAACTTTCTCTTCAAGAAAGAAGAATTTCCTCAGGTGAAATTTGAAAAAAAATGAACCTACCTTTAGTTCTTAACTTGCTTAATTGACATTCAACTTTCATAGGGGCCCTTGTGTCTTCAGGCACAGAAGTGTCTGCTAGAGGAGGAATGCGAAGACGTTCAACCGGCCTAGAGCCAGAATTGCCTTTCAGAGGCTATGAGAAGTACATTTCAAAATGATCAACCCAAATTCAGTACACATTGAAGAACTAAAAAAAACTAATACTTTTTATGTTTTATAATTTCATTCTGTAAGGACTGTATCCGATGTGAGATCTTATGATGAAACGACTGTCAAGTCGCATGCAAGACCTTTGTTTGCCTCAGAGACTTCTCGAACGAGTTGCTACAGTTGTAAACCACCTTCGTATTGTGCTTACAGTGAAGTTAGTGAATAACTTGTAACGTTAAATTGCGGTTACAAAGAAATTAAATTTTTCCTAAACATTTTTATTGAATTTCAGTCCGCTGGACACACGATGGCTGAAAAAGATGGAGCTTCTACCGTGTATACGACCCAAGGAAAATTATTTAGAATGTCACAAGTAAGACTGACTACAGTTCCAAATATTCCAATTCAATATGTAAAGTATTTGTCACTTAACAATACATTCATTTCTACAGGACACCGACAGCAATCTATCAAGTGATTAGACAAATTCTTCGTCAGCTCAATATTTTCACATCAACGCCAAGATAATTCCGCCGAACAAACCCAAAAATTTCTTCAAATCATCTTTCGTTTCCGTTCAATCTTTGAAATATTAGCTAATTCCCTTTTTTTGCTCACCCAGTCTGAACATTTCAATTTAAAGGTAAACAAGCTTCCACGGATAGTTTAAAATAGGATACGGATTCAAATGTTCAATGAATTCTAGCATTGGAACTCTACATTATTGTTTATCCCCAAATTAAGCTCATAAAGTTTGGAAATGTGCAATTTTTACCATCGTAGGTTAAGCTTAGCAATAATACCAAATATTTTTACATTGTATTCGTTGCGAATCATGTAATTGTGAATGTTACCGGTCAGAGATTTGAACGAGCTTTTTCTAATTTAGTTTATATGACGAGTTAGTTCATTTAAAAGGAATTAAGTTAAGTTAAAATTGTATTACCGTTTAAGTTAATTAATACATTTGTGAGGGGTAGTGCTACCGAGACAATCAAGTAATTTTATTGTGACGGTACTGTTCGATGTGCCAAACACAATTCTACTTGTGAGATTGTACTAATTAAACAAATTAGTAGTTAATTTATCTTAAGCTAAAACTGTTTGGAACAATTGGTTCCGATGTGTACCTTCTATTCTGAGAGTAACTAACACTAATTGCAAAGGTGAAACTAATTTATTTGCACGCTTGTCTGGGTAGGTTAACACAATTGCATGGTGTATGATGACGGTTCAAGGTTTTCCCTGTTGGTGGCTAGTAACTCATTGTGTAAAATACTAATTAAATTTTAAAGGGTGAATGTACAGGGTGGCAAGAAACCTCTGCCCCCCTATCTACAGACCAATCAGGGGGAGTCGGACAAAAAGTGAGATAT
>JAQGCB010001005.1:0-16784 GCA_034698835.1 Protaphorura tricampata | reverse complement strand
TTTTTCAAAAAGTTGTTGATCGGTAGGTATGGGGTCTCTTGAATTTAACATTTGATTAATTAGTATACGCTCTTTGATTTAAACCATGTCTTGGCTATGAGACCAACTGGATCTGCTGCTGTCACAATCTATGAAGACAAATATCATTCATGTTGTAATGATACTTTCTTACCAAATTTGCCTCCATTCACCCCATGTGACATAATCCAAATCGACACTGCGGAATGTATAAACATGGAGATCCGGGCTGACAAGATATCATCCATTTACACACATGATACTTGTATCACAATTTGGGAGGGTAGGGATTGTACAGGGCGGAACACATTCTTGTACCCCGGGTCACCAATCTCACCAAGACTTGAGTTACTTATTCATTGACCAAAACAAGTCATGGGAGAATAATGTTGCTTCAATTAGTGGTTGTCCCAAAAAATATACCTCTGTGGATGTGAATGTGACATTAACCTGAGCGCACAGTAGAGGGATACACATGTGGGCCAGATGCTGAATGTAAGTTGGAATTTAAATTTTAAGAGTAATTTTTAAAAATTATGAATGTATTATTTGTTAATAAGATTATATTTTTGATTTTAGATTCGGACAGTTCGGAGGAGGAAGATTGGGATACTACAACAACAACCACGACAACTCTGAACCCCTGTACTTATGACCAGTTTCAATGCAATAATGGGAAGTGCATTACACTCAGATTCAGATGTGATAAGGACAATGACTGTGAGATTTAATTTCATTGTTAGAAAAGTCTTCAGGCATGTATAATTTCGCTGAAATTAATTTTAGGCGGAG
This sequence comes from Protaphorura tricampata, assembly GCA_034698835.1. Lineage (NCBI taxonomy): Eukaryota > Metazoa > Arthropoda > Collembola > Poduromorpha > Onychiuridae > Protaphorura > Protaphorura tricampata. Next base: position 15,974 of record JAQGCB010001005.1, on the reverse strand, counting down.
ATGGTTCTGACGAAACAAATTGTCCTTCTACACCAACCACGACTACTCCGTGGCCATGCACACATGACCAATTCCAATGCAACAATGGGAAATGCATCACAAGCAGATTCAAATGTGATAGAGAGAATGACTGTAAGCTTTGCCTTAATTTAATTTAATTTATGTTCGTTTAATTAATATTTTTTAAATGTAACAAAGGGAAATTAGTTGTGAGAAATAACAGCGAGGTTTTCTTCAATTTCGAATATTAGGCGGTGATGGGTCAGATGAACTCTACTGTGTGACTACAACCACCGCAAAATATACAACAACGTCCATCCCTACAAAAACAACAACACACTTCCCAACAACAATAGTAACTACACAAGGACCTCCATTCATTTTATCTTCAACATTAGACAATCTTACAACCACTACTGAAAATCCAACTTTAAGTACATTTAGTACTTCGATACCGACCAACATTCCAGACACTACCCGTCCAACCTCTACATCAAACCCAATTTTCCATGAAGTCACTACCACACAGCCAATGATACAACATACACCCAAACCACCTATCTTGTCCATAAAACCCATCCTCCCCAAACTCCCAGGTTTCCCGTTTCCCGTACCATTCCGGGCTGTACCACCAATTTTGCCGAAGGTATCAGTCCTCCCAGTACCACCACGAGTTGTGCCGCCTGAAGTACCATTCCGGCCGGTACCACCAATTTTGCCGAAGGTATCAGTCCTCCCACTACACCAATTTTGCCGAAGGTATCAGTCCTCCCACTACCACCACCAGTTGTGCTGCCAGAAGTACCATTTGTGTCGGAGGTACCAGTTGAGCCGATTCCACCGATGCCGAAACTACCGAAATTAGTAATTTCAATAAATAGGATTTTATTAACTGATAATGGTAATGAGATTAATTTAAATATGAATAAACTAACAGGATGACGATGATAGTACCAAGGAGGATGAGGACGAGGATAGTTCCCAGGAGGATGATGACGATGATAGTTCCCAGGAGGATGATGACGCTGAAGATAGTACTAGTACCCCTCAACCCGAAGGACAAAATGAAAGCACAGAACCCGAATCAGATTCCACAACACAAAAGACAAAGGAAACCAGTTGCGAATGTGAGTGTCCAGAGAGTTCAGGTTCTGGACTACACAGACCCACCGATGGTCCAACTAGTTCACCGAAACCCACAACGACAAGTAGTACCACGACTACAGTCTCGCCACCTATTCACTGCAGTGCTAATTTTAGTTTGCAAATCTTACAACGTCAGAAATCTGGTCCTAAATTATTTCCGAGTACTCCTCGCAGTAAGAGAGCTATTACTAGTGACCCTGAACTCCATTTTATTGATAATAACGCATACGGAGAAGATAACCCTATCTACGAAATACATTATTCGAAAATAAGAGTCGGACTTTCCGAGGTTAATCTTACCAGAGGAATCAAAGCTGGTTTACGTTTAAGAGAGGCTGGAGAGCGGGAGAGTTTCACGGGAAAATGGAGCAATGATTTGATGACAAATTTGGATGCTCATGGTTATGGGAATGATCGTAGACCTAAGGATGATAAAGGTCATCTGGTTGCATCCAGATTTGATGGACCTGTAGAATGGTACAACATGGTCCCACAGTCACCGCTATTGAATAGAAATTTTAAAATGTTGCAGGGTAATGATTGGTATCAACAGGAAGAAAATGTTGCAAAATTTCTAAGGAAGAACGTATGTTCATATGTAGAATGGAATGTTCGTGTTAATTATAATTTCCATGGAATGAGCATAAGGCCTGAAGGATTTTTCTTGGAAATATTTTATTTTATTTTTGTGGATGGTGATTTACAAGAAGTAGCTGATAATCGCTACAGTCGATATTACAGCAATAATATCGAATGTAATATTTTGCCATAGAAATGCGAGTTTTTCTTACATTCTAACGGTACGGTACATACATAGAATTTGATCAGATTACGAATGAGTAGATTAGTTTTGTAGTAGTGAGTCCTAGTTTGAACAATAAATCACATTATGCAATGCATTTTTTCATACGAATTAAATAATTTATTGGACTATGTCATCAATATTAATGTGGGTGACTTGTCTGAAAACTTTGTGATATTTTAAATAGGAATGACGGCTTGTTTTCTTTACTGACACCCGCTTTAAGATCGCGTGGTTTTAGGTAGAGTACATAGTCCGGTTTGTTGGTTAGCATTTTGTGTATTTCGTCAAGGGTGATCTGGTTTGAATATAGCTATGGAAATAAAACTGATTTGACTAATTTGACTCTGTGAGCAATTTCTGATAATAGCAAATGAATCGAATCTTTTAGTCAACTTAAATGTTCTTAGGGTATATGTACTATATTGTAGGATGGAGATGAAGCGAGGAGGCAATCAAATACAGACTCTGGACTGGAACTGGTCTACATTCTGCGTTTGTATATTCACAAGGGAAAACCTCAAGGTGTTGCTAAATATTTTTTCAATGAACCAATATTACACTCTATAGACATTACAAAATTAGGAGTGAACTCTGTTGTGCTCCGCACTAATTCATACGTGCTCCTTTGCAATTATTTACGTAGGCCACGACATCCACCAATCCGACAAATAAAATGCGAAATTGAATCTCAATGGTTAAGTTGTCATTCCAGAAGTTTTCCTTAGCAAGCGAAAAGTGGAAATGTAAAATTGACTCCAGTCACATTAAGTTGCAGTCCTAGAGAATTGATAAGGACTGACTCTGACTCTGACTAATAACTAAAACAAGTTTCGCAATACACAAGCAGTGTTAATCCATGGCACACAAAATTCAGTTTTTGTCTCAACGCACCATCATCTTATATCTAGATGTACGAGATTGAAAGTAGTATATTTTTCCAATTTGACACTATTAAACAGACACTTTTGATTCTATACTTCCTGTGGACCACTCGAAGAGTTATAAATACAATTCGGTAGTGCTTTGTGTGATTTTCTCACTAATCAAATAATTATAATAATTATTCAATCGTTTAATTTGCCAACAGAATAAATACAAGTGAGTGGAACCTTTATTTCACTTTAAAATTCAATCAAATCTACGTAGCTACATCGCAAATTAATTCAGTTTTATTTTTATGCGGTAAAAAATTAATTTGTGTTTCCAGGATACGTCGAAAGTACTTCATGAATCGGCCTTGGCCGGAAGTCGACAAGTATAATATGGAAAATCGGGGCTTACCTTTATACGTGTAAATGAATTTGCTGAATGGATTCCAAAAATTCTGAACACTTTGCCGGAAGATTCTGAAAGAATAGCATAAATCGTAAAATGGCCTGGCTTTTACGAAGATATCCCACGTGAGTTCAAATTCAAATTGCATGTAGGTAGCAATTATGAATGATATTGCAATCAATGACTAATTTCTAATCCAAACGTTCATTTGACCAGTGGACTCAAATTTGCCGATCCAGGCAGCATTGATCTTAATTCCACTGATGGTTATGGTGGACAATTGGAGTCTGAATGGATTCGTGCATTTCCGACACTCAAGGACTTGGCTAAACTCTCGAATCATGTTTACTCAATTCCAAAATTACCATACAATCAATTACTTCCGTTCGAGCTTTCGGATTTGGATGGATGGGAGTGCATAGCGACTGCAGTTCTTAAGGACAAGAATGGGTATTGTGGAGCAGCCTATTTAAATAAGAAGTTTTCTCAAATCGTAATAGCTCACAAAGGTACTGACGGTTGGAAAGATTGGATCACAGATTGGAATGGTATAATTCGAAACAAAAATGATCCACAAATCAGCATGGCTTATATTTTCACTAAACTTGTAGTCAATCAACTCCATGACAAAAACGTTACGATTTCTGTCACTGGGCATTCTTTGGGTGGTTGGCTCGCACAAATATGCACACTTTTCATTGAGTACCCAGCGCTCATTACTCAGAATGCACGTGAGAAGGAATTCATTGAGAAAAATGAAGCAGATCTTACAAGCCAAACTCCTATTAAGCGGTATGTAGCATATCATTTACACGCGGTTGCTTTCGATAGTCCAGGTTGTAGGAGTGCACTCCGAAGAACTATTGGTGGACGATATGAACCTGAAATGAATATTGAGTTTAGAGTCAAAATAGAGTCGCTTGACATAACAGTCGTAATTGCACCCTCTAATACAGTCAACACTTATGGTGAACATGTAGGCTATGTCATACATTTACGTATAACAAGTCTACCAGCAGTGTCATGGTTTAGTTCGCATGGGATAGAACATGCGATCGAATATTTATCACCAAATAATCCGGAAGTATTTCCGGAAGTTTTTGAAGTGTATGACGCACAAAGAAGGAAACCAGTTGAAGAACGTGGAAGTAGAGTGATTCACAATTATTGGTATATTGGGCATCCTAATTATTGTCGAGCAAATATTTTCAGTTTACAAGAACAGGAATTTTTAAATCGTGCTCAAATGCTTACTAAATTGGAAAAAGATCTTAAAGCCAATAGAGGGAATCAATTAGAGGTGGAAACTTTTAATAGTGAAGATGACGCAGATGCTCGGACTATTCTGGGGACGCTTAAAGCGGCAGGACTCACTGAATATATTTGCAGATTAAGGATTAAACACGGGATAATTTTCATAGAGTTTCCCCAAGGTCAGTTGTACAGTGGTAAATATAGGATGGCAAATTTTATTTGGAATTTTAAAGAATTATTCAAAAAGAATTCCTGGCGTACTAACACAACTCTTGCCAAAACGATTAGCAAACTTCCCACTTGTGCACAATCTGTTTGTCGTAAAGTGGGTTCGGAGTATTTAGAGTTAATTCCAGAATTCTGTAATGACTTTGAAACACCTGAAAGTTTGGGCTCGACAATTAAGTCATTCCTAGAGAATGGTAAGCAACGCATTTTAAATTTAGATTCTGGAGAAGGAAAGCGAATGTCTCGAATTTGTATGATTCAAATTGTCCATTGCTTGAAGAGTAGGTTTTTAGAAGTGTGGAAAGAAAATATCCTGTTCTTGAGCACTTTTCAACTCCAGAGCCTCGTTAATTCTATTGGGGTCAAATTCAAGGAGTCTAAATTGGAATTGTTTGTTGTCGAGTATGATTCAAAAATAGATTCAACATTAATTGAAGCCATATCAAATGATGTGAAATTAATTTTGGTCTCCAATAAGGATTTGAGATGTATTCCAAATGTAAATTCTTCTTCCACCTTTGACATGACGTTTCGCCTTGACAATTTGACAGAATTGTCTCAGAATACACTCAAGGGTTGCAATGTTAACATACAGGGTCACATTATTTCCTTGGGTAAAATAGAAGAAGGAGAATCGAAGCCTTTCTTACTCCATGACATTGCGCACTTTTTTGCACCCTCTTCCCTCTCACCCCTCGCATCCTCAGAATTAATCTGTAACATTTTTGATGGTGAAGGGATTGAATTGTTGAATGGGAATCTGCCAAAGATGGCAGAGAATTACATAGCACGAACACTTTATCAGACCACTCTAGATATTCAAAAACTTAGGGATAGTCAAGGCTTTTCGGACGTGATTGTTGTGAGCAGTGATGAGGCAGAATCCATGAAAGGTGCTCTTGGAGAAGATCTTTATAACAAAGTAGATTGGAAAAGGGGTAATTACACTAAGGATGACTTCTTGTATTATCAGGCTGGGTCTCGTAATGCGCATTTGTTCAAACATGAAAAGAACGTTTTAGTTTGGCAATCTTCTAAAGGTCTCCCTTGTTCCGAGTATTTCCGCGAAATAAAGGAATTGGACACATTGTGTGAGCAGGATGGCATGATTATCCTTGCAGACGAAGCAGGGATGGGAAAATCCGCTTCCATTATCAATTTATTTCTGGAACACAGAAAATTACAAATAATGTCCAATGATTCTGTATACAATTTGGGAGTGTACATAAATCTTCATGATTTCCAGTTGGATTTGAAAGATTGCTCAATTGACGGGGGGTCAGAATTCCTGAGTAAGGTCATGAAATTCAAATGTGAGATTAGCTCAGAACTGTTCGGTTTAATGAAGAGTCGAAAGATTACATTCTTCATTGACAGTTTTGATGAGATTTCTAAGGGTGGGCAGAAGTCTATTATAGAATTGCTCAAAAAACTCAAATCTGAGAATGAACATGGTTTGCGTATTTTGATAGCAACACGGAACGATGGAAAGGATGAACTTGAAGAAGCTTTGAAAACTAAAGCTTATAATTTTCATAAAGTTTCTACGGATGAACAGATTTCATTTTTGGCAAATTATTGGAAGGATGGATTTGTAGTTAATGATGCAGTAAGTGTTCCCGAGAGTGAGTATCAGGCACTACTTTTAATGTACATTGCGTTTGACGTTGGCAGGCGTGCAGTGGATGCAGTGAACAGGTTTTTAGGGGGAAATGACGCATTCATTGGAATTCCATTACAACTTGTCATGCTTGCAACCATTCACGCTGATCGATTTCAAGAATTGGCTTCACGCATTTTGAGAGACCGACTCCAAATTTATTATCCATGCATTATGTCGGATTCTGATTGGAACGAATTCTCTCAGAAATTATCCAGTTCATTTGACCTTTACGAAAAATTCATAAATCAAAAATTGAACATTTGGTTGGATGAAAAATTAAGATTTGAGCGTAAAACAGAATGCATTGAAGGGATACAGAAAATGTGGATGAATGAATTGCTTTGTCAGATAGCATTTTTGAATTTATCTTCTTCGTATTTCAAAGATGGGAATTGTCCTCTCCCTATTGATCTTCCGAATGAAAAATATTGCGATGACATCAATAGTGCTGGACTATGTGAAACTATTTTGGAATGGAAAAAAATAATAAATATTCCAGAAAATCTTTTCAAACGTTTGAGAAAAACGAGGAATGTTGAGAATGCACAAAATTCCAACATTGTGTTCTTGACTTTTTCCGATGAGTCAATGAATAATGGAAAAGTTGAGTACCTATTGAAAAAGATCATTTCAGCCGAAATAGTGTTTGGCAATGACCATGAATTTGTTCAGTTATGCTCAAGCCCTAGTTCTAAGGAAATACATCGTTTTAAGGAGGATCATAATTCAAACATTAATTTCTTTATTTCGGGGAATGTGAACAATGACGTGGATGAGCCCATGGTTACTAAATTAGTCTCTTACGAGTTATCTGACTACAGTTATCGATTCATCCATCAAACTCTGGGTGAATATTTTATGGCCAAATGTATCGTCTCGCTCATCGACAAAGGGGAAAAAGACAAACATGACGCAGTTGAATTCCTGAAAGTGCATTACCATGAAGAGTACTTTAGAAAAATCAGATATTTCTTGGACAGTTTCTTGTGCAAAGACATTCCAGCACTGGATAACCTAGATATATTTAAAATACCAGATCTTATTTTGAACTTTGACCAAGGTTTGAGTGAGATTGACTGGAAAAGGGAAGATTCATTGGGGAGAAATATTTTACACTATGCAGTTGCGTATGGAAATTATTTCGTTGATGGAATATTTTGGATGATTGGAAAGAATTTTGAATTGTTCCACAAAAAGGACAAGTTAGGTGCATCCTGTTTATCTTATTTTTTACTATCTGACCACCAACGAGAAACAGACTTCGATTTTGCTTTCCTGGTATATTTCACCAGTCAATATTTGCGTAATTTCAATCATTACGATCGTGAACGTCGATTTCATGCAGAGCTCTTTTATTCAATATTTGTAGGCACAATTTACTCTTCAATATCCTCTAGGTATTACGACGTGTCTAGGTATATATCTGAGGAAGAGCGAAAACACAGACATTACAATGGCGATTTAAGTTACGAACGGTACGTATACGAGTTGAATCACGGTTCTCCTCTGATAAGAAAGAAATTAGAAATTAACATTAAATGGATTATGACTTGGGAGAGGCCGAAGCGCAAGGCTTTTTTAAGAAGTTTGTTTGTTCATAACTCTCAAGCCTTGTCATTTCATCCAAGTGAATTTGATGTCAATTTGGATGAATGGCTCGTATATTGTTTGGACAGACTGACTCAGGGTGGGGAATTTCTCGCAGGTGACATAGTTTACGCTTCTATTTCTGGTGAAGACGTAAATTCGGCATTCTACAAACAAATATCGACAAAATTAGAGCACACTAACTACAGGGGTGGAGGTTTAGGAGTGGCCGACTTTGTCCTAGCTTTTAATTTCATTTCAACAGACTATTTGAGTGACACCAATACTTCAAACGATAGTGATAAATCACCTTGATTAAACTCTTTAATTGTATTGTGTAATCTGCGACCACCCAAAAATGCCCAGTAATACACGGCATTTTCTGTACAATATTATTAGCGCCAAGGTCATACTTTATGTCAGGTGGATTTGTAAATTAGAATATGTTTGTCTAAGTTGTTAGTATGTAATAAGGCAAGTAAGTTTGTATATTTCATAATTAAATCGGCACCATATGAATAATATTCGCTTAACATAACTCAAAGGTGAAAGTTTTAATTCCAAAGGATATGTGTATTTTAGTTAGTAAACAACGGTTATTTCATGCTTGCACACATAATTCATAACGCTATTCATGTGCTACTAATTATTTTACAAGTAAGTGTGCAATTCTACCACTGCAAAACTTGAAATGCGTGCACAACTATGCTATTGTAAGATGTGACATGAAAAATTAGTTACTAAATGACACGATGACTTAAACGATAGACTGAATGGAAAATCTGAAAAAATATACATGCATTGACAATTTTTTGGAATGACCCATTTTGGGAAATCGTCCAACACTATAATATTTCATGACCTTAATTGTCTACATCTTGCACATCCTATATTTGTATATTTAATTTCAACATTAAATCACATTCCGCAATACTTTTAATCCTACGACTATAATTGTATATAGTGATCAATTGACTTTGGGCTGTTGGTTAGCATTAATTTTTTCCGTCAAGGGTGATCTGGTCTGGCTATGAAACGAAAGGAAAACTGGTTTGACTCATTTGACTCTGTGAGCAATTTCTAATAATAGCAAATGAACCGAATCTTTTAGTCAACTCAAATATTCTTAGGGTATGTCTTACGTTGGGGGGAGGCAATTAAATACGGATCTGGTCTGGGTCTGCGTCTGGTCTGGGTCTGCGTCTGGTCTTGTCCATGCATACATACGGTCTGTGTAATTACAAGGGAATTAAGGCTTCAAATTGTTGTTAACTATTTTTAATGCACACTTTAGTGTCTTAGTATTACAAAATTGTGAGTGAACTCCGTCCACCGCACTAGCATATCTCTACGAACAACTTTTAACGAATTATTTTCGACAGCATCCTACAAAGCGAAAAAAAATTAATTCAACTCTGAATTTTAGCGGCAAAATTATCACTTTAGGATTTTCCCTTTGCAAAAGGAAATCACAAGTGTGAAATTGACTCCAGTCGTATTAGGCTGTGGTTCAAGAAAATTGATAAGGACTGACTAATTCTGTAATTCTAATACCAACACATACACGTTTTGCAAAGCACTTTCACACGTCATTCAAAATACTTGCGTCTGACGCAACATAGTCAATTATTTATCTGGACGTTTGGAAATGAAATTAGCAAATTTTCCATTTCACCATCATGAATTCTACGCATTACATTGTAATTCCTAGAACCGGACGCTTCCACTTCATGCCGGAAACTTTCCGGCGGAAAGTAATTGTGACATTTCCTACACATAGAGAAAATATAAATTGTGTCAATAATGAACACATGGATTTGACACATTATTCGTTAGTTTAATTAGGAATATTTCGGGTGCTGTCGTACTATTTCCTAAAAATGGCGTCACCAGTTTTCTGGACGATAACTCGAAGAGACTAAACTCCATTGTCTTCAGAAGAGAAGTTGCTATTTTGGGTCGATTTCCCTAAAAAAAGATTTTTAATAATACGGTGTCACACCGGAAATGAAGTACACCATGAAATTTGGGAATCGGGACTTACAGGCTCAAGATGATTCCATGGATCATGATTAGTTAGCATATTCCAACATATTCGCAGAGAATGGTCAACATAACGATAAAGGACTTCTGGTTCAACCATTTCAATATTTTTTAGTATGTCTCGATTAATTTCTAGAATCTTTTCAATTTCATGTCCGTAGAATTTCCATCCTAATTCATTCGAATACTTGGCTTCATGTGTATTGTTCCTTAAGTTTATTAAAACGTCTTCTGTCCAATTTCCCTAAATGATATAAAATACAATTATCGATAATAATATTTGTTCAATGCGCTAGTGGTGGACATGATTGTCCACGCAACGGGTTCACTAGTTGAAAAAATATTACTCCACGAATAATTCCAAAAACACTTACGATAATTCCATGCAGCCATTTTGTCGAACATTTTGAGAAATCAGGTGCATCCCATTTGAAACAACTCACACAATTTAACATTTTCAACCAAAATACGACTATCACTTGAATTGAATAAAACTCTTGTGGTTGGATCACAAGCATTCACATTTGAATCACTCACTATAATATCAGTGTTGAAATTAATTGGTACATTTTTCTCCCAATTCGTTGGGATTTTTAAATCGTAGGTTCTTTTCAAAAATTTTGGTAGTTTTACACTAATGGTTATATTAAATTTGAAAGTGTTAGAAACAACACGAAAATACGAACCTTCACCACAAAATTGAATGAAGTCGATTGAAAATATTGTTGATCCAGTTTCCAAGTAATAATTTAGAAGGGGTTCTTGTGTCCATAAGATCTCAACGTCGGGTTCAACGTCACCAGCTTCTATGACATTAAACGTGGGTGGTTCACCCGAATCCGTGTACCGAATTTTTATGTATTTGTTCATTGGAGGAGTGACTATAATGTGCCAGTGCGGCGGATACAAATAACAGAATGATCTACAGAAAAAACTTTCAGTGAAAAATACACAAGCCGTCAAAATTGCATGAAACGATCATTTACAGTTGACCGATTAACCGCTGGGAAAAAAGTAAAATAAACGCCGGGGCGCTTAATCGGTCATTTATGTATGTTTATGTATAAAATTCTTTATAGGGGCTTACTTGATTGGATTTGGGCCATTAAATGTATCAATGAGGTTTATAGTAATGATTTCTGATAGAATTGACTCTTCAGGCAAGTGGCAAACGAAGTCGCTCAAACTTTTCACTCACGAAAAATAAAAAATTCTAGGAATAATCGCTGAACACTTCTAAACTCATGGTTGATCCATTCAATTATTGTGACATGACAAACAATTTATTCCCCCTATTCTATACAAGGGTAAAATATTCCTAGAAAAAATAAATTGAAACCATAAAATACACAATTTGTTAACTACAAATAATTCGTAACTATTTTACAACAGCCATAAAGCGTCATTGATCTGTCGTGCCATCTTGTGCAGCAATATATATCAATTTTTGCAGGATTTCTCAAAGCACTTTCGTCGAAGGATTCTATTATCGAACCTTAACTGTTCCCTTATCCAATACCTGACATTCCAGCGACGGATTCGGCGGAACGACTCCACGATAAATCTTACGGACATCATGATGTAGACATGTAAGTATTGATACAATAGTACAGGAAATCGGAATTCAATTCCAAATGAGAAAATAGCAAAGGACAGCCCAATACTCAGAACTATAAAATGAATTGCCAGGATTGACATGGTCAACTTTTTAGGTTGCTGTTTAATTTGGAGATAACCCTGCATCATCTGTTTTTCTTCCTTACTTAATAAAAATTTTCTCATAAACATTTCCTTTTCTCTATCCCACAAATTGCCAACCCCGGACTCAGAGATTAACTTTCCTAGATTGCTTTCCAATAATTTCGAGATATAATTTTTCAAGATGACCCAAACAGAAGATATTTTAAATTTTGGAATATGAGTGATTCCAGCCACCACATTGGCCTCATTAAATATCGGCAGCAAAAATGTGTACATCCGGATATTTCTTTCGGTATCCAGTACCACAAAATTTGATGGTATTTTAAATTTTCCGTTTCGTGTGTGAAGGTAATCGGATTTGTTGAATAGGGCATTCAAGTTATTATTCTCGTGGGCAGGAAATCTTGTTTTCTCCAACAAATCTTTATACGTCTTTGAATGGTTAGTTTCTATAATATCCTTCAGCATTACTTCCAAGTAATTTGCTCTGACGAATCCAATTCCTGGGAAATCACGATATCCTTCTTTTGGCGCCACGAGAAACAGGTCTGAATTCAACAGTTGGTTCAAATTGGTTGGAACTGTTGGCAGCGGTGGTTTCGCCAACAATGAGAATAAAATTCCGGAGTAGCCATTTCCAATGATGAGAGTGGCGAAGAGCCAAATCAAGAAAATGACTGCGCCTTTGTCGGTACGCGTTATGCTAGCTGATTGGCCGAGCAGTACACCAAATGTTGAAACTAATATTTGCATCCAATCACTGTGTTTAGACGATACTGCGATCGCGATCGCGACTCCAAATAGGCTAGCTATAGTTAGTATCCAGGTGGGTTCATCCATACTGTCAATGAGAGCGTTGTCATTCGTGCCATCTATCATGTGATTGTCGAAGACGACCATGAATTCAAATCTTTCTTCGTCCAATGTGCCACCGATGAAGGCGTACTCTACTGTTTGGTCTGCCCTGATGCTGTCCAAAACCGTGTTTGGTAATATGCCACCCTTTACAGGATTCCTTTCTTCAACGCTCATGTCTGTATATTTCATTGAATTACTTAGTGTAATATTGTAAAAGTGACTCATTTCAGTCAGAGCGCAAAGCGTTCTCGTTTTCGATGTTGGATGCGTACACTTTTGTGTGTTTTTAGTCATTATGTGAGAGAATACTGTTGTACCCATTTGATCTCTGTGTAATTTACCCCAGATAGCTGCTAATCTCTGCTTAGAAATATTGTCAGGAGGTACTGGATGCAGAATGTTGATTTGGCAATGCATGCATAACATATCCACACTCGTACTGGTGACCACAATGAAAATACTCGGCAAAGGACATAGGAACATTTTGGAAAGTACTCTTTTGCTCGGAGTAATTGTCTGAGTTGCAGTCATTAACAAAATGACATGAGGATATTCCTTTCCTTCGGCGAGGGTAGACAATGGCTTCCTCAGAATTTCATAATCAGTCCAATTTTGCAAATAATAAAATTGTGCAAAATTGACTTTGTATTTAACATCAAATATTGGGTTTCGAATTCTCAGATGAGTTGTGTTGTCTGTGTATTTTTTCCATAGGATGGAATCAACAAGAATCGTTGTCAGAATTGTTTCTGACAAAAATGCAATGGGTGATTCAATTTCTTCACTTCTTTCAATATCGACATCTGTAGTGAATCTGACGAAATATTCACTTTGGATAAAATGGAAAAACATAGTTACTTCAGGTGACCAATTCGGTTTTGATTCAATTAACTTAACCAAAATGATAGAAATTATTGGAATTATTAAAGCTGTTGCGAACATGTTGACTCCTTATGCCAAACTAACGATATCTTAAAATACGGAATAACAAAACACAAAATTTTATAGGGAATTCATTACTCTGGATATTGGGGTTCAACTTCGTGTCAATTTTCTGTCATCTTTATGTCCATTTCATTATAGAACGAATCACATTCTGAAAAAATTGACATTTTGGGTTTCAATCGTCACATTCTTACGCGTCAATGAATACTTCAATTTTAAATCATTATGTGTCAATTTCATGTCAAAACGAAACTTTGGATGGAGTTTTTGGAGGATTTTATGTCATCTTCATGTTCATTTTATTATAAGCATCACAATTTGAATAAATCGAAAATGTGGGCTTCATTCGTCACCTTTTATGCTGCCAAACAATGGAATATTGTCTTCATTTTTAAATCATTACATGTCAATTTCACGTCAAAAGAAAACTTTGGATGGATTCAAGTTTTCCAACTGAAATATTCATGACGATATAACTAACATAATTTATGATTGATTCTTGGCTACGTTAGTTGTTGTGTAAATTAATTTTAATTTAACGAGTAGTTACAGTTTCATATGTATACGAAGAGTACAGAAAGGGTTAACGTTGACACTTTACCGTAGCAGTTTATCAACTGCTCCTAATAGTTTTTCTTCGTTTCACTCTGTAGAATTTTGGCATTCCGCGTTATTACTTGTAATTTACATAAGTACGTTGAGTTATTTGGATAGGGCGTTTAGTCTCGGTCAAGATGAAAAAGTAAAGCAAGGACTGGAAAACTTTTTATCAGTTGAAAAATATTTGTTTTCCACTACTGCAACGCACTACTAATTGACAAGAACAGAGAGGACAACTCTATGTTGAATATACTCGATTACTCGATACGTTTGTTTAAGGTTGTGTTCTTATAAGTCAATATGCATGTCTTGTTCCAGCGTTTTGCAATAATATTCCTACGGCCTCGTGATTCTGGCAAAACGAAAAGTGAAAGACGATCAGTTTTAATTTATTTATGTTATTCTTCTGCGTTATGCTAACCCAGGCGTTGCGTGTCGGGTGTTCTGACTTAATTGCTAGAATCAATTTATTCGTTTTTACAACATACGTAACATGTGTACATCTAGCAATAATCTGTCAATACTTGTAAACACTTATCGTTTATCCATTCAAGCTTTGTGATATGACAACCAATTTATTCACAGTACCTATGCTATACAAGGCAGACAAGGTTAAAATAGTTCTGGGAAAAATAAATAGAAACTATAAAACAAATGTTGAATAATTGTTCACATATGACATGGTTAATTTGATTTCGAATATGATCTTTATTCGATTCTCGAGCTTTCGGGAGCTTTGTCCGCTCCCCTCTTCAGGACTATTAACTAGATTAACTATTAATAGACTCTTCAAGACTATTAACTTAAACATCAAATTTACAAAATATGGTTGCTTCTGTTAAGTAGACATTTTACAGAGTAGACATAGTTTTACCGAATGTCTGACAAAAATTGATCGATAACTCCATCGATAAAAACTATAAAATACATTATTTATGAACCACCAATATTTCTTAACTATTTTACAACAGCCACAAAGCGTCATTGATCTGTCGTGACCTTTGACCGCAACAATATATATCAATTTTAGCAGTATTTCTCAAAGCACTTTCGTCGAAGGAATCTATTATCGAACCTTAACCGTTCCCTTTTCCAATACCTGACATTCCAGTGAGGGAATCGGCGGAACGACTCCACGATATATCTTACGGTCTTCATAATATGCAGATATAAGTATTGGTACAATTGTACATGAACTCGAAATTCAATTCCAAATGAGAAAATAGCAAGGGAAAGCCCAAGACTCAGCACTAGAAAGTGAATTGCTAGGATTGACGTGGTCAACTTTTTAGGTTGATGTTCAATTTTGATTCTATTATCAAAATAACCTTGGAATCTTCGTCTTCGGCCGCTCTTTAAAGAAGAGTTGGCCCCAAACATTTCATACTCTTTCTCCCACAATGTACCAACTCCAGACTCAGAGACTACCTTGACTAGATTTAAATTTAAAAGCCTCGAGATATAATTTTTGATGATGATCCAGTAATTGGAACTTTTAAATGTTGGGAGTCGAGAAATTCCACCCACCACACTCCCCTCATTGAATATTGGTAATAGAAACTTGTACACGTGGATTTTTCTTTCTGCATCCAGTACCACAAAATTTGGCGGAATTTGAAATTTCCCTTTTGTCGTGTAAAGGTAGTCGGATTTGTTGAGAAGGGAATTCACGCTATAATTCCTGGGGACAGGGAAAGTTGTTCTCTCCAGTAACTCCTTATACTTTCTTGAATGATTTGTCTTCATTAGATTCGTCAAAAGTTGTTCCAAATAATTTTCTTTGAAGGTTCCTCCAGCGTTGTAGGTATTTATCAATGTAGGTGACACGAGGATTAGCTCTGAATCCAACAATTCATTCAAATTCGTTGG
>JAQGCB010001004.1:0-16786 GCA_034698835.1 Protaphorura tricampata | reverse complement strand
ACGCTCTTCCGATCTAGTGAAATTCAACCTCCATTTCAAAAAAGGGATGTAGGATGTGAAAGAATGAGAAGAAAGGAGAAAGCCTAACTAAAGCTCTACCCGAGGGGAGCTAACGCACTGGTACTTCAACTTCAACTTCAAGACTCCAACTCCATAGGGTGTTCCTCTTTCCATGGCCCATCTTGTCTGATAGATACGGCATACTAGAAAATCGAACTTCATTCTTCGATTTCTTCATCGTGATGTACTCAACCTGTAAATTGAGTCTACGACTTGTCTGTATGTCAGTCTACTTTTTTTCGAAGTGAAAGGTTGTGGGAACCAATTTACACTTCCTGCTGTGAATTTTCAAACTACCACGTAGTCGTAGACGATTAATTCTCAGCATTTCACATCTCATTCATTCTGACTGACTCACGACGAGAATTTAGGTCAGACATACCTGAGTTAAGGTATTCAGTTAAAATAAAATACCTCAGCAGTTTTAATTATCTGGATTGGCTAAGTGAGGCAGCGCATTAAAGTCTCATAACGCTGGAATTATGGAGAAATGGGTCCAATGAACTATGGCATTATGAAGTGAGACATTCCTCCAATACGTATACGAAATATATGCCTCCTTCTTTGAAGTAAATAAGAAAATAGCACGACCGACACGACATGGTCTACCCTCGCCGCCTCTTATGTGAAACTATGCACCCATTCCAACCATTATATTGACTTTTTCAGAGTGAAAAATCTAATAAAAATCATATAAAATTTAACGATTGTGCAAAAAACAATGCTTCGCTCTCTTGCGTAACCGAACCCCTCTCTTAAAATGCTTCACAGAACTCAAGCCAACCAAACTTTTGTAAAACGTGTTCATGTTTTTTTTTGGTATATGTAATAATATTATGCAAAGTCAATATGAACTTTTACCAAACTCTTCGTACACAGAGTGGGTTTATTCTATCCTAACTCATTTATTCCTTCTTTTATCCGCCTTGTTTATGTATACTTACACCATCCATTCAGAAATTGGGAAAATTAACCACGGAACCAGTCGGAGCCCACCAAATCGAATTCTACAGACTGTGAGTTGACTAAAATGCATAAGCGCAGCGGTGGATAGACATGAAAACCGCGAATTACATTCTTGGAATCTGTTACCAAAAATATTCCTTAGTTAATGTTCAGAAGTTTCGGCGGGTTTTAGTCATAAAAGTGAAGTTGACGAGGAAGTTTCTCTTTCCTATCTTCTCAGAAAGGAAGAAGGATATATCTTTCCCAAAGCCGGAACTCTGTACCGAACGTACATCCCTAACGAAGGAACGGACTATTCTACAACTAGACTACCCAAGATATTTCATACAAACGTGTTCTTCTTTTATTTGCAGGAAAGACTTCCAGGATGGTTAGACTTGAAAATTGCCATATATACCCAGGCTGTAACTTCCCTTTTGCGAAATACTCTGCTAGTGCTAGTTGGGTGGTTAGCGCTGCTCCTTTGTAAACTTTCCTGTTGCATCATGCACAAACTTCCTTCATTTACCCTTTTCCTCCCTTTCCTTCACTCACAATTCTATTCATGGTAGGTAAATATTGATTTCGATTGCGTCTCCCCTTCTACTACTACTCCTAGCCTTTAGTTGTTTTCTAACTTGACTCTTCTCTCACTCTCTCGTAAACCCTTTTACTGCTTTATTCCAATCCAACTCCAATTTCTGTGGTGTAGAGTCCCTACAGCTAGACAGTTCCTTTGAAATTTTACACGGGAACAGGATATAGTGAAAACATCCAACCAGCTCAGCAAGACGTGAAATGTACTTTCGCCAGGTACTCACGTCACGTGTGTTGACCTTGCCACAATACACAGTGCCGCCATTGTTCAATTATTATTATCGCACCGGCCAAACTCCAATCCTTTCTAATAGAATTTAATCATGCTATTTACTCGACTCCAACTAATGAAATCTATGCAAGCACGCAATGGCAAGGTTGTAGCATAGGGTGGAACGGTGTTCGTTGTGAAAGTGGAGAAAGCATTACAGATTCGGACCACTATGTCAAACAAAAATATTTTGTTTGGTGCTTTAAGGATGCGGTGTAAATGTGAACACAACTTCCATTCAATGTAATGTGTACAGAACCAACCAAGTCAAAGAAGGAGAAGAATTCTTTAAAATTTAGACATTATGGATCTAGAGGGATTCACTTTCATTCTCTTGGCCTATGTAGTATTACCACACGTCCCTACCACTAGCTGCTTTTGGATCACACTTTTACCTAGTAGTAGTACATCCATTCCTTTGCAATTCATCTACGTCAAGTGTTTTAAGAGCTATTTCGTAAACTTCAAAAGCGGGAACCATGCGCCAAGTCAATGCTAGACGAGTAAACTAGATGGAATATTAAATATCTGGATGCCTTAGCTGCTTTCTTTTCAAAACCCGCCTTTCGCTCTTCCATTCCTTTCCTGTCCAATTCCTTGTCTACGGAATCCGATTACCCAGTCTGTTAAAAGATTAAATAACGCCGCTCTGAGGAAAAAGTAATGGATATGAAACCACAAGGATGCCTTATTTAGTGCCCAAGTATGAATGCCTACCCTACATTTTTAAACTAACCCAAGTCAAGCTTAAAATATTGTTATCAGGTAACTCCTCTTTGGTTCGATGTGACGTTTCTCCATCAAACAACACAAAATGTTATTTTGGAAGCTCAGGAACACATCTGATGCAGAAGTCCATCTAACCTTCCCTCTGTTACTTATTGTTTTATATTGAACAACGTTCAGTCGAAGAAAAGTGAAATCTTGCTTGCACTATATCATAGAAAGTGGAAAGAGAAAGCAACAAAATCTGCACAAACAGCAAGTTCTGGAGATTATGCAAGAAATTCAACAAACAAATCGCTCAGGTGGTAAACTTACCTCCGACCAACAGATCAATCAACTTCCCACTAGTAACTTTTTCAAATTTTCTCTCCTTTTACTGGATCAAAGAGGAGAACGAATGACTGGGGAGCATTTCAAGATCACTCTAGTCTTAAATTTGACAAATGCCAACTGCACAAAGAACTATGTATAGTTGTTTTTACTCAATTTTCTCCTTCGCTCGTGTGCCGCAACGAAAAACTTTGCTTTTCACCCTTTATATCAAAATTCACTTCTGTTTCTGAAAACTACTTCCAGCGTCAACTCTCTTGTGTATATTTATAGTTACAATGCAATTGTCCTTGCCTTATCAGATCACAGCTATGTGCTACACCTTTCAGTTTCTCCTTGCGTCACTAGGCAATTAGAATTTTGAGGGTCCTAGTATTCTTCGTTCAAGTTCCTTCCGTGATTAAAGGTAAATGTAGTTCAATTTGATTCGTCTATGATGGACTTGAAGAAAAAACCAAATCCAATACTTTCTTTGCGTGCCAATAAATCACTCTGAACCCCTAAATACGTCCGTACGTATTCAATCGATCACTGTTTCATTATAGTCGGCTTGTAGTGGTTGGAATGTACAGTCAAGTAACCTACTATTATTATGTCGACCTTACTAACGTAAGTTTGGTTACTCGGAGTCCGATGCTCGCGGCGTGTAGACTATAATGTCGGAAGAAAAACTGTACATATGCGGTTAGAGTAAAATATAGTAGTGATGGCACCCAACTTTTCTGATATATAGGGTATTCCTATCAGTATCAACGCAGGATCCACAGGTTTTCCTTATTCCGTCTTTTTTAGCTTCCGGTCTCCGTCTTCCTTTTCTCTGAATTAAGCGCTCGTTATCAACTTTCCTTTTCCTTTCCTTTGGTCCCAACCCGTTCGTCCTCCTTTCCCTTTTATTTCTTTCAACCACAAAAAAAAGTTCCTACTTCGTTCTTTCTTTTATAAGTTTTTATTCTTCTCTCATTTTCTCAGTGAGGTAGAGGATTCTCCAAATTCAAAGAAGAAGTCAGTTAGCCATGCGATCGATCAATTTTGTGCGAGGGTAAACCTACACGTACTTACTACCCATGAGTCCCCCGACTTTCTTCTCTTAACGACTGTATTTCACTTCCACTTCTAACCAACTAATATTTCATGTCCAATCAATCCATTCAACCAATAATGGCTGGTAGATGATAAATACGAGGGAACGTACGACGTATGAATCGTGTCCTATTTGGATGATGAGTGAAAGGAATCAAAATATCAAATCAGATATCTTTACGACTTTACTACTTGTATGTACTTCACTTCCTTGGTATTTTCCAAAATTGATACTGACATGGGTTCAGCTTAACTTCCCTCCAGAGAAATGAGGTTGCTTCTTTATTGCACTATGAAGTCATTGATGTGAATGTACAGTCGAAGACTTCAGAAATGGTTTGACTCGTATATTCCAATTTCGCGTAGCCGTTAAGAAGATTGAAACAACTGAACTACTGAACTACAAAAACTTGTCTCAATCAGAATTCGCACTCAAATAACTTTGTTGTATTGAAATACTGTGTAAATGTTTTACGAGCAACTTCTCATTCCAAGTAGGAAAGTAAAATATAGATGGTCTTGTGGAAGTTAAAATAAATTAACTTTAATGTATGCCATAATTTTTTACCTCTTTGAGCGGTTGCCTATATCTTATTGCAGAATATTTGAATACTAATTGTTCGTTGCGTTGTTAATAATTGTTCTCAGTTCATTATCTAATTACTTCCAGACTGTGTGGGTTTTAGGATTTGTGTGTAGTCCTTACGCTTAGAAGGCGTAAAAAGAGAACCTTCCCAACTGAACAAAATGTGTACCTAGTTAATTTTGATAATTTGTAGACAAAGTAAAGCAGGGTATGTATATAAGGTATGTAGCGTAAGTAGTTACTAGTATGTATGCAACTAATGAGAAAAAGTGCCGCTGGCTGGTTGGGACACGAACTCGAGTTTTACAAGTTTATGCTTCCCCAAGATTTGCGAGAAAACCACGAGCACTTTCTCCCCACTCCACTTTCTCCCTTAAAGTGTGGATGTATGTTTCGTATGTATTATGTGATGAGTTATGTATGGGAACGTGGCAGGTTGTTTGAGCCGATTTTTTTTCTGAAAAAAAAGATATATATACTGGACAAAAAAATATGTATGAGTGAGAAAATCCCGTAGGATGCTTAAAAAGTTGATGTGTGTGTCGAAGTCGAGATCGAAAGTGAAGAACTCCTCCTTTCCGCAACTCGAGACGACGACTGGGAAAATAGCATGGCTCCCCAAGAATACGAATAACGGAGAATACGCGGTAGAAGAGTGAAAGGGAGCATGTACAAAAAGGAAAATGATGCCTTTCGCCTTTTCAAATGAAAAGGAAGGAACAAACTGAAACTACCTACGCACGAAAGGAAGGGAAAGGCATGGGAGGCAAGGGAAACACGACACAACGTCATCATGGATTTTGTAATGTATTTTGTAAATGTAGCCAAAGCACAGGTACATGTACAGGTAGGTTGGCTGGGTAGGTAGGTTGGTTGGTTTTCACCAAAGGTAGGCTTTTACCGACCAGGACATCGTCTTTTATTTCGTTGGCCCAATACAAGGATGGATAACTTTGACAAGGCTTTTTCTTTTCTTTACATCCTTACGTTGCGTTACGTTCATGCGAGTAAACAACGGGGGAAAGGAAAAACTTTTGTTCTTTTCAAACTCATGAACGTTAGTCTTACTACTTTGGATTTATACTTTTCACTTTACTGACTCTCACTTCATTCAAAAGTTGAGCCAGGTTTACACTTTGAAAAATGACTGCCTAGTCAAGTAAACTTTCACTAAAAGTAAAACAAAAGTGTTGACGTAAACCTAGTGTAGTGATATAAAAAAAGTGCGTCTCCTCTGTGATTACTTATAATTGTATTATGCATTGAGTTGGAGAAATTGCATTTTTGTTAAGGCTTTGCTGAGGTATCCTTGTTATTTGTATGCTGTCATACACGCATATGTGTATATGTTGTATAACCGTATATTACCATATGAGAGAACTGAAAACGTGAGGTCTGTCCAGTAGTCTTGTGAACTATTTTGATCCTTATATTGATTGTTGTAAAATTATCTTGGTCCGCACACGTCCGTAACGCAACGGTATGCGAGGTACATTTTACAATACATACACTATGCACAATACACAGTATACACAATGTAGAGCAATAAATACATTGTTCTGCCTTCAGGGGTGCTTTCTTTGGTCGAGTCATTTCATTAAATCCGACCAAATGTAATTTCCTTGACTTTTTAAATAAATTATGTGCATCAAAAGTAGTCAAGTGGAGCGGGACTGTAGTTAGAATACTGAATAAACATAAATTACATATACGGCTCGTGCTTCGTGCAAATGCACTCACGGGTCTTGTGCTTATATTGCAGTAGTACTCTACTCATATCATGCCTTCGACTCTCCTGTAATCCTAACGCAAAGCTGCACTCCCAGGAGAATGATGAAAAGAAAAGTTTGTCAAGATTAATCCGGGCTACTCTAATTTCCAGAAATAATGCCGGTCTAACGAGGCAGAGTAATCTGAAACGGCTTAAATAGGTAAACCGAATATCTCTCTTCAACATCTACCTCAGGTTGAGCTATGGTTAAAAGTACAATGTATCGGATTAAATTCAGGACTACTACTTCTACTACTGAACTGGGTAGATTCCCTGGATACGAATTCGTTTGAGGTAGTTTTACAAAATCCTGCCGACGCAACACAACATACACAATGGATAGGTTAGATTTTCCTGTGGTACAGAATTGCGTTCACAGAATATTGGAAACGTCGACGTAGACGAATATAACAATAAGGTGCACGCTCACTCCTTGGAATGAATTGGTACTACCACTGAGCCTAATGGAAATGAAGGACTAATTTTGCTCTACTTAGACTCAAACATTTGTCAGACTATGAGAAGAATCAAAATCAATAACCATTTACCCATTCAGTTAGGAGTTTGTCTTTGAACAGACTCATGTTAAAAGAGTTTGTAAGGTGGAGGGAGAATGAGTGGGGAAGAAAATAAAAGGAACGTTTACGGATTTAGCCTCATTTTTCAAATCGGGAAGGAGTGATTAATGGAGGTCCTCGGGAAATTTAATTCCTCTGAGTCCTACAGAAACGAATTAGGAAAGGCACGAAAGCAGGAGGAGGTTTTGGAAGTTTTAGACAATCATTCCCAGGACACTGCTTCCAAGAGCCAATAAATTTAGTAGTTACAGACTCTACAAATTCCCAAGATTCTAACAGAAATGACCGTTTTTGTAGAAACGTAAAAGCGTAATTGAAGTACCGAATTGCGGAGTCCAAGCTAAAATTATTATATTCTTCTCATTCACAAATTTTATGAGCTAATCCTATTGCAACCTGAACTTACGCACTCAAATAAATCAGTAAATTATTCCTGTCTGTATTCATTTTATACAGAGGAAAATATTGAATATACATGGACTCGCGAAAAGCTTCTCCCTTGCGGAAATGCTTTCTAACTTAGATAAGTCATTTCTGCTCCAGTGGTTCAGAAATATCAATAAGTAAGGTAGAAGAATTCATAACATTTCCAATAATTTATACACTTTTGCCCTACCCTTCAACCAAAACCAACAGGAGAGAAAACGTTCATAAATAAATATAAAAAACCTGTTTCCGGAATTCGACTCGACAATAGGCGTGTATTAAATTGCATGCCAGGAGTTCATGTAGGCGAAAGTTCTGCTAAGTAAGACGCGAAAATATTTAGTTCATCGAATCAATAGTTGGTTTTGAAAATGCAAATACCATCAAACCTTGTACTACACGGCATGACTGTGGTAAACAAGAGTTCACTGTTGGTGTTGGGAGTTGAGGAATATGTGAGCAGGCTCTTGATTAGCTTAAGTACAGTTTATTTGTGAAAGTAGATATTAATGAAACGAACGGCGGTGAACAAACCGCAAACCAGAATTTTAAACACCAGGATGCTTACTCTTAGTATATTAAGTCTCATCAGCAAGGGAGATGTTATATGCTCACACACAGGTTTGTGTATAAACAGATATATAGTAAGTACAATTCATGTGCGTTGCAAAATTCTTGTAAAATATTACTTGACTAAATGTGACGAAATTCCAGCCCGTGTTAATATCGTCTGCGTAATATTAGTAGTTCTTACTATCATGCTAAAAAATGACTCGGGGGCCTCGCAGTCAAACCCAAAGCATATTAGTCTTAATGAAAACCGTGAATTTTAATCATCTGAAAGAAAGGAGTGCAACTTGGCACACGAGGTTGGAGCTGGAAATTAGACACTAGGGTACTAAGACTACTAGTGATATGAAATTACGTGTCAAAGATTTAAAGCACCTTTAAGAAATTCTGTCTGAGATTAAACTTTAACTACATAATAGGAATGTGAGTCGACGTTGTAAAATATAAAAACTGCATATAGGACGATGTCTAAAATAAGTAATTAATTAGTTCCATTCATCCACCATCTTCAAATATGGTGGATATTTGACAGTGATAGTCTGATGAAGTCTATCCAAAGCTTTTTGGTACTTTCTGTCTTTTGAAACTCCGAAGAGTAATTCAGAATCACAGCAATACTGCAGCAAAACTTTTATCAAGTAACCTCAATAGACATTTTCCACCGAAAGACGAAAGTTCCGCAAGTAAAAATATTTGCGACGTTAGCACAAAAGATGTTTGCAAAAATGTTTCCCAAGCGTTGACCATTCGAATTGGAACCCGTCTTTCTTTACGACGTGAAGAGAACATGTACGGATTTCTCCTAAGAAACTCCATTCCAGTTTATTCTTTTCACGTAAAATGAACAAAGAGACACATTTTCCAACAAACAATACAACTTCAAAAGTAAATATTCTGTCTTGAGTAAACCACAGAAAATAGAAACCACCACAAAATTTCTTGCAAACAAGAACATTATTCGAGACTATATGGTTGTGCTGTGGCTCCGACTTTTTTTTTCAATGGACCCATTCAAACTCTAAACCCATATTTTGAAAGGAACACCGACATTCACTCGTCTAACTCATGAAGAGAAATCGATATGATCTTATCTGGTGCCCTCTCCAGAAAATTTGTGTGTTACTAAATTATAATGCTGAGTTCTTTCTTACCGTAAATTCCAAATCAAATGTTAAAGAAAACCGTATGGACAAAAAGAAGCGAACCCACATCCAGAGAATTTTTTGAGTTATAGTTATAATGTTGATTCCCCACACATTTCGGTAGAGTAACCAACTTGATTACCTTAGGGTCGGATGTTACTAAGCTGCGAAAGACTCCTTACCCTCGATTCCGGGCGAACATAATTTATTATGATAATCAGAAATCAAAATTCGTACGAAGTTAATACAAAACATGACAGGGAATGCTAATTCTCATTTGACTTCGTGCTCCAATAACTCAAAGCTAACGGAAACAAAATAGTGCAATACAATCCATATGTCACTCAGGTAATAAGGCAAGGGATTTCTCTTTCCCGTCGGTATTGAATTGAGGAAAAATCTGCAGATATTCATAGTACCTTTCTGCCATAGTCGAAATGACACTTTTTTATTATCGGCGCAGGAAAAATAAAATCCCCTCCCCCTAAGATGAATTCAAAGTCATAACGGATTCAAGAAAACTACACAATATGTCAGCGCTGCTATCCTTCTGGATGGATTTTGATATACACTTGGGCTGACGTCATTTTTGCATCCTGTGTTTTATCAAAAGACATTTACTGTTGACTCTCAAGGATTGAAGATAAAATTAAGGCATGCAATTGAGTGTGAGCTAGGTTCTTATAGTTAAATTCCACGTCAATGATTCGTTTTTTCCTCAGGTCGTTGCTAAACCAAATTTGCGTTTCCAGAAATCTTAGGGTGACAGGTCATTTGTGTTTGTACTCCACGAAAATCCAAATCGGTTAGCCATTGTCCTAACCTGACGCTAAAGTGCGAAAAAAAGTGTGAAGAAAGTTTTATCCCCAAACGCAAGTATAGAACACTTGCTTGTCTAAAACAGACGAACTTTAGGTCTCCGAGAAAGTACAATAGTGTGCGCGGTTCGCGTGGGAGCAATTTAAGATTTTTACGGTCAGAACAGTCTCTAACGAAAATCTACTCAAGCGTTACTACCTGGTATAAGTATACTTGCACATAGTCCCTTTGTAATTTACGTTTAGTAGTAATAATATCCGGTACGTACGAAATACTCAATTGTAACTAATACATAATTTCTAAAAGTCTAGAAAAAATATTTTTGCAAGTGAATATACATAGAATGAAATGTCACCAAAAACGTGCCGACTTCCCTGCTCGAGTTTTCGGTTCACTTTTGTGAGTTATTCTAAGAAGTAAAGCAAAAGCAAGTCGTAACATTAAGATTATTGGACTATTAAAACTACTGGGAGAAAAATTATGGCTCACAATTAAATACGCTTACAGCTTCCGTGACCCCTTTCTTTGCACTAATTCTGCCTTCTAAGGTCTCTTAGATTTACAGATAAAATATTTTAATTTCGTCTAAGAAATACACAACCCTTTCACAGAAAGCGTCTACGCAGTGAAATCAGTAAGTAATAAATGCTTGCCAGTTAAGTAAATGAACGCCGATAAAATTTGGATGTGCTCATGGTTCCAGTATTTTCGTCTGGCCATAAAAAATATCGCAAAGAGACCGGAGATAACACGTATGAGTATAATGCCACGTTCATTTCGCCTCACAGCTCAATCTAGTCTTGCCTAGCCCAATCCCCTTTTCTTTTAGTCCACAGTTTAGTTACTGACATACAAAAATAGTTATTTCTTCCTCAATAATACCTAGTCAATTTTAACGCAATGTGTTTTGAAATCTCATGCAGTACCGACGAACAACCCAAACTTTAAGTAATTAACTTGCTCTGCAAACGGTATATTCTTTAAGAGTATTTTCTCCCAAACTTTTGTAAGAGTAAGGGTGCTCCTTCTACATATTTTAATGCTTTATAATGAAACAACCTTTCTAGGATTTTGGTAACAGCTGCTGGCGCTACCTCTCATGGAGAAAGTAGATGAATTCTAAGCTGCTTTCACTGCAAACTGTGAGATAACCTACCGTCGTCAGTTCGGATTTAGACATTTACATTCGGTTGGAACTAAACTCGTTGGGAGGCGTCTGAGTACTTTCCCCCGAGAAAGTAAAAACGACCTATCTGTCGTTCGGGCAGGACAAGAAAGAATAATTCATTATTTCTTTTCTTCATTTAAAGAAATCATTATTTCTTTTCTTCATTTAAAGAAATCGTTATTTCTTTTCTTCATTTAAAGAAATCATTAAAGACGGATCACTTCAAAACACTTCAGACATGCTTTAGTTATTCCTCAGCGACAATAAAAATGTTATACATTATACTTATGCTCTAGTTATTCGTCGACGACGAAAACTAATCTAATTATAATAATGTTCCAAAATTGTCCGTCTTTTCGAATATCGCTAAGTTTACTCAAAGACATCTTTGAATTCCATGAACTCTTATCAATGCTTTATAAGTTGTTTCACTCAGAATGAGAAATTATTTTCAGAAAATGAACTATTACACAACTCCGGTTTTAGAATCATGTTTTACGTTCAATCTGAACCCAAGACCTTGTAAGAGCACTAACCTATACACAATTAAAATTTTACCTACAGAATTCTAACAACATTCAAACAAAAAATGGCTGAGTCTGTTATTCTACATCACAAGTTATTCAAGATTCACTAGCTGAAAACAAGTCAGTGAAAATAAGTGAAAATCGACCATACCTACCGCAAATGACCGTGTAAGCGCCGGTTCCATTTAAAGGCCTGAGCTCGAATAAACGCTGGGTCTTTCTGTATTATGGAGAAAGTGGTGAAAGTGTGAGACCTCTGACCCTGCTTGAATTAATGAATGCTTGTTCGATCATTTTCGGTATTACTCTACACCCAGTCACTCAGGGGTTGCAATAATCAGCACTTGACAACTACTCAGTTGAACAAAAGGTCATAACATTGGAACGTCCTACTATTTCTAGCTTTTATTGGTAACAGTAATGTTTCGAAGAAAGATCAGTCTTCGAAGAAATTTTGTACTTGTGAAGGTCATAGAAGAGAATTAATCAATGCATGCCGATTTCGGGACCAGGTACGGAGTACCGACTAGGTAGAACTCTGCCAGCCAAGAGTACAGAAAAGGCATGAAAACGAATTTAGCGCAACGCGAATAATTTAGAATCTGCACTAAAATATATGAAACGGTTATTCCATAATGTAACCGCCAGTAACTAGACCACATTTAATATTATATGTAAAGAGTAGTATGGACGTATGGAGTAACTATATAATGAGTCAATCAAATACATCATTATAAATCGGAATAGGTTTACTTCCCATTTGTACAGGTTGTACATCTATAGATCCTTTTATAGCTTTTAATAAGTTGCCGTGAAAATTCAAACATAATGCATTCATATTTGAATTCACAAGAGATTCGGTTATTTCGATTTATAACTTTGAACAATTTAATGAAATCTAATTTTACTAAGGATTGAGAAGGGTGCTACTAAACAAATACAATTGAACCAAATTGTGAGGCACACGTTTCATGAGGCGGTTTGCGACGTAAAAATTGTGTCTAAAGTTGTGTGCAAAATGTACAAAAATAGAAAAGTCAAAATTGAAACCCATTAACCGTTAAATGAGAAAACATGGTATTCCTTTCATCATATTTTCAAGTCGTTCTAGCACTCCATATGGGATTTTGAATTGACTTATGCTGTGCCACTCACACTACGTACGAATAATGGATTTTGCCACTCCACAAACCAATCCAAGAAAACTTATGTGTAAAATGGTTTCATTTCGTGCTATGATTTAGAAGTAATGTATTTTATATGATGTCAAGCATTCTGCTCGCAGTACAATATCAAAGAAATAGAAGACTAGTCCTTGCATGACTTGAAAATAATTCACTTCGTCCTGTGGTAAGAAATTACACTTATCGACCCTGTCTCCAACTTATTCAAATCAGACTCATCTACTACAAGGGAAACCAATCCTGCATGACCTGAATCCGACCCAAAAAGTAATAGTATATATAGGCATTGCAAATTACAAACCGTATCGAGTATGTAATCATTTGATACAAAGGTATTCGTAGGTGCCGGGGGTTCCTGTGTACTCTCGTTCCTGGATCACTCTTTGAAAACTAGTTTGAACTGAATAAGAAATTAGGGATTGATTCCTAAACCTAAAGTACACTACCGTACACGATACGATTTTGTACTTGTGATACACATAGAAATGTTCTAAATGTAAGTTCCACAAAATATGATTCATCAATGACAACGGATGTACGCTGACGTAACCCGACAAATGTACAATTTTATCATCCAACTTTTCAAAAAACCATCAGATAAAGCGTTTCCTGTACAAAGAAAACTGTGTTTCGATTTCTTGCAAAGAATTATTTTTCAAAAATCAGAGTTTGTTGGTTGTCCCGTTGAGCTGTCCGGCCGAGAAATACATGTTATACTCACAACTACTAAGCATTCATTGCACTTCCGAAGCAGCTTAGCTTAGGTTAAAAATTTTGGCCAAATAAAAGCAATGAACTAAATTAATTAGGATGATTAAATTACAAAAAAAGATCAACGCGTTATCTTGCAATAAGATTTAAAGCATTAAAGCCAAGCCAGCTGTTTACAATTGTGTAGAATTTTACCTGAATCGAAACAAATGCATCCAATGTTGTTGTGTAGAAAGCGACACCATTCTAAGAGGGCGAACATCTTTTATCCGGATCAATATTAGCTGGTGAAAGAGTGAAGAAGGATGAAGTACAGTTGGCGTTGGATCAATAGATTGGAAGATAAACACCAAAGCTATCCTTCAAATTAATTCGCAATGCTGTTTGCAGTGTAATGCGAATGTAAGTTCGATGAAAGAACGATGGATTACAATGACTTTCACCCAACAAGCGGGTTTTATTACTTCAAGCGACCATGACCTATAGCGAGGTGTACATTCCTCAATATAGAAACACCTAATCTTAGTTATGAATATTCATCGTGCGTTTAATAGGTTAGATACTTTACCATTGATTACCGCGCACTCCACTTGAGATAAACAATCTTCTTTTGAAATTATGCCGTGACAAAGTGTAATCTATGAGTCCGGTTTAAGTTTATAGTAAATGCTGCCAACTTGTTGCGTCCATTTAAAATGAATTTAGATTTCATTGTGTGTGCGTATATGTAATCATAGGTTTCCACACTTGGCGGGAGTAATTAGAAGGTTACACTTAAGGTAGCAGAAAACTATTCCAAGCAACCAAGGGATTTTTTATGAAACCAAATAATCTAACCAACGCAACGACGTCCTCGGTTCGGTTGGATTTTGGATTATGATAACCCGAATTACTTATGCCTTCCACAGGTTGTTTTGATGTCAGGCATGTAACACGAACCGGAACTATTGCCAGCATTTAAGGTCACGCTTTAGTCTAAGAAAATTATGAACGCACTCTCCATACATTTGTGACGCCCGATGCTATATTATTGCTAATTATTAATTTTTTTTGTGCAAATTTCTTCATCTTCACTGCTTTTCATCATCCCTTGACAGCATTGACAGTCAATGTTTTTTGTTTTAGTATATATACATTATAGGAGCTAGCAGTCAAAATACTGGATAAATTTAGCCATAGAATTTGCACTACATATCGTAATTCGGCCTTTTAGGATAGGGCTCACAGAAGTAGCATTAAAAAATTTGACTACGTTTAATATTTGAGCGATAATAAATTTTATTACGTCATTTAAGTTTGTAGGATTGTCTATGACTATTGCACTTTTTCGATTTTGAATTATATCCTCTTCGCTCTTTAAGATAACACATTACTTAATTTTCAGTCAAATTAAGTGGCTCATTGCATTTTACTTCTTATCCTTTACGCTTTGACAACTGGCTGGCTCTATAATGACAATTGCCAATGCATGAGATAATGAGTGAGTGGTATCAGATTTATTATTATCCGCACGCATACCTACAATAAATTCGAATGCGGTCCCCGGATTAAGTTTTGAACGGATGGTTTAATGACGCTAAACAAATAACAAATGTTCGGACTTTAAGACCTTACGTCATATGAACTTAATAAAAACTGAACTAGAAAAGAATTTCAGTGATTGAACCTTTAAAGTTTTATTTGTGTTTTCTTAGTTCTACAAATTATAATTCAATACATGCTGGTTCATCTTCAAATTTTACATTTGTAACTAAATGTTCACCATACTGTCAATTTTTACGAGTCATTCTTTGAGCCATAAGGCAATTCCCAAGTTTTGTTCTTGTTTGGCCGATTCATTTGACCGGAAATGAAATTACTGCTAACTATAATCAATTAAAAATCCTTACCTTATGTGCACTTGAAATTAGTTCGAGGTATTAAAGAACCACAACTATTCAGACGTACTTTCTCCGAGCAATGATACAGTTGTTGGCTTGAGATGACTTTTGCTGGATTGAACCGTAACACAAAACGTTTGCCCACTGAATTCCAGGCTACGGAGCACCGAATAATTTAATTGGTCAAGTTAATTGCTTGGTTTGTTCTTCCGGTGTTATTTTATATTTGATTAGAAACTCCTGTGCTCAATTCCGATCACTATTTGTCCAGACAAATCCGAATGGAGAAAGTGTAAATGATTTTTATATACAAATTCGTGTAAACTAGATTTTTTACCGTTCCAAAAATGACATGTAAATGTATAAGTAGTAGTCAGAAATGTCTTTTGCCTTTAATTTTAAGGAAAGTTATGTGTAATAAGTTATTCTCAGTATATAACACAACATGCAGACAATAAAGTTATTTGAGGTTGAGTCACTTTTGCTGATTGACGTCGACACCAACACAACTCTGAATTAAATAAGTCCATTTCGTCTGTCAGAATTAATCCTCCGGTCTTTGACCTTTATTTGTTATTTGACTTTCTTTTTAATCGCTTCCTTTACACATTCTTGTACAAAACAAACAATTTCAAATTAAAATTAAGAAATCCTCTTGAAGCTTTGAATTATTTGGAATGCAATGCAAAATTGTCAGGTTCGAGTTTGAAATATTAATGGTGAAATGACCTTCTTTCAACTTAAAATTTCTAGGGCATTGACATTTATTAGTCAGTCATGTAAATATAGCAACATTAACCGTTTTAATTCAACTCTCGTCTCAATAGGTATATGATCACTTCAGAGTTTTTTGGTTCACTTCTATCTTGAAGTGTAAATACACTGTTAGAATAATTTTCAAATTGTGAGATTTTCAGCAATACATTCTGATTAGAATATAAGGATGACTGTCAAACAGTATTGTATTTCACTCGTACAGCAAAACAATGCAATGAAACACTCTTGTGTTTTCAAAATCTAGTAGGAACTCTAATAACACAGGAAAGGACGTGTACGTAATGTACAATGTTACAATTCCAAATTCACCATGCGGGTTGATGATAAAATCACGAGGATTCCTGGATATTCACACACAGACTATACATTTGTTCCTAGTTCTCTTACCAACATTGTATGTTTTCTTGTTTTCTATGATTTAGTAGGGTGGGGTGGGAGAAAAACATTTTATTTAAACTCTGAAATCTTGAATAATTATAATTTAACTTCATTCGAGTTGAGGAATTCAGGATGTGTACTGTGTACCTCTCAAAAATCTTTATACATTATTGAGGAATTGGACATACCACAACCGAACCGCAGGACTTATGAAACAACCCGCTATTATATTATTGTCAGGTTTTAAGAAGGACAAAATC